>OZ021731.1:29426092-29656092 GCA_963978545.1 Linyphia triangularis
TTTATCTAATAATCTTATTATCCTTTATCGCCTGAGTGAGGAGAAACCCGCCAAATCTGCAACCCTGCTCCCAAAAAGCCGCCAAATCTGCAACCCTGCTCCCAAAAAGCCGCCAAATCTGCAACCCTGCTCCCAAAAAGCCGCAAATCTGCAACCCTGCGCACAAAAAGCCGCCAAATCTGCAACCCTGCTCACAAAAAGCCGCCAAATCTGCAACCCTGCTCACAAAAAGCCGCAAATCTGCAACCCTGCTCACAAAAAGCCGCAAATCTGCAACCCTGCTCACAAAAAGCCGCCAAATCTGCAACCCTGCTCACAAAAAGCCGCCAAATCTGCAACCCTGCTCCCAAAAAGCCGCAAATCTGCAACCCTGCTCACAAAAAGCCGCCAAATCTGCAACCCTGCTCCCAAAAAGTCCCTACTCATGTGATTCATTTTGGTTTCATTCTCGTTGTATAATTGAAGTGGGAACGTCTATTGGTAATAATAAGTCTATGCATGGTTCATATCAGATCCTCAAAACAAAACCATTTGGAAAATTTAAAATTTAAAAAAATTTCACAAACTTTTTTCAGCCACTTAGCACTTCAATTATGCTTCTTGCACGACATGCGAGAGTATACAGTAGAGTTTTATAATGTAGATTTTATTTTTTAAAAAGTAGCAATTGAGTTAAGCATAATTCTTAATGTTCAGCTCTCCAATTAGAAGTGTGAAACATCACACAACTTTCAATAACAATTAATGCTAATACCAGTCACTTCATTTAAATTTGCTATGGATTGGTGTAATTTACCATTTTTGTTTTAATATTTTTAGTATTAAAAAAAATGCGATATTTTTGGCGATAATTATTGCTTTGGAAAAAAAAAAAAAAAAAGACCTTCGAAACAGCGAAATTGGTGGTATCGTTTTCGATAAATATTACATTAACCGTTCTTGTAAGTAAAACAGAGGAGAAGCAGTCGTTGATCGGCGATGCTCAAGGAGAGAGAACTCTAGGAAAAAGATATTTGTTTTTTAACTTATTATTTTTTTTTGATATTTTTACTGAAATTTAGGAGATGGAGATGTTTAAAGTACCATAAAAGACATTACCACAAAGATTTTTATCAAAACCGTTAAAGCCGTTTTTTTGGTAATTGCTGAAATAAAATTTTTGTGACGGAAACTACCTTCTGCGCATGCACAATTTTCACAAAAACCTTAATGACACTTCCCGTTTCCACCTCTAACCCGCATGCAAAATTTGAACATCGTAGGGCAGTTCGTTCTTGATGTTCTTGAGTATGCTGACCACACAGACACGCATACATTTTTTCTAGACCACGTTTATAAACTCAACACATTTCAAAACGCGAAAAAAAAAAAAAAAAAAAAAAAAAAAAAACTTTTACCTAAAAAAACGGTAACTGAAAGTAACAAAGAAAAATAGAGATAATGACCATGATACAGAAGGGACAATTCCCGTATATTTCTTTCTTTTTTACTTTCAATTTCAAATATGTATACATAGGGTAATAAAAGTATAGCTTTCGGTAAAGATATTTCTTTTGATTTTTTTTGCATTTCTCCGCGTTTTGGAACATCCTGATATCAAAAAAGTTGTCTACAAAGAATATATGTGTGTTTGGGGTCAGCATAACTCCCGAACAAATTGACCCTACGATGTTCAAATTTGGTATGAGGGTTAGTGGCGGCCATGGGACCTATCATTAAGGTTTTCGTCAAAATCGAGCGTGCGCATAAGGTAGCTGCCATTTAAAAAATCATGTGCAATGATTGCAAAAAATGGCTCTAATGATTTTGATAAAAATCGCTGTGGTAATGCCTCTTAAGGTGTTCTAAACCTCCCCACCTCCGAAATTCCCGTAAAAATGTTTTAATGGCGTAAAAAGTTGAAAAATGAATGCCTTCAACACAGAGTTCTCTTTCCTTGAGCATACCTCATCAACGATCGTTTTTTCTCTTCCTCTCAGTTTTGCTTATAATAAAGGATAATATAAGGATTATCGAAAAGTATATTGCCCAAATCACCATTTTGGCGAAATTTTTTTTTTTTTTTTAAGACCCATACTAGAACTATCGCCAAACTGGCCATTTAATCTAAATGAAGGATGAAAATATACAAACGGTAAATGACACAAATCCAAGTCAGTATTATAGTGTGATTGAAAGTTCTGCGATGTTCCACACCCCTAGTCTACTTTGCAACCTAAGTTGGCTGGTTTATTTTAGCTGGAAAAACGACTCATTCAGCTCGAAGCTTATATGACGTCATTTGTTCCGAACTTGGTTTGAAAGGCAGCAACGGAAACCAGTTTGCAAATCGCGCCAACTGGCACGGAATATGGCAATAGTCTAAAAAACTCACACCTTGGCAGAAACCTCATGATAACCACAGAAACAGAAGGAAGTTTTGACGTCACAGACAAAATGAACCTTTTTTTTCCGGACATCAATCTGATGAGATTTTCGGGCATTTTCTTTTCTTAATGTTTAAATAACTAATTTTTTTTATAAAGAACTTTTGTTTGAATATTTGGAATCAGAAACAAATTCTTCATAAATATAAACCAATTTCACTCGTTTTTAAAAAATGCGAGAATTGTCCATTGCCACGGTTATTAGAACTAACTGCATGAAGGATAGGGAAACATTAAACCTAAATCCCAAATTGCTAGACTAACTACGACCTAATAGAGTCTATGAACTCAAAAGTTCGACTGCGCGAATGCCTAACACTCTGACACATACATCAGAGTAACTTGATCCACCCGAATGTTTGAGGGTTAACTGAAATATTCTGGCAGACACAGAAAGAAAAAATATAGCTCGGAACTTTTTCGGCGTAGAGGAAATGTAGTTTTAGATTACATGACAGATCTCCCCAAAAGTAATGAATGGGCCCATTTAGTATCGGACTAAAAGGGGATGACATACTTACTGAACAAGCAGACAAATGTAACATTAGACATTAATTGAATTTACGATTCACTATTGAATGAATGTAATTAAAAACTAGGGGTGTGAAACATCGCACAACTTTCAATTACACTATAATGCTGGCTTGGATTCATGTCGTTTGTATATTTTCACATTTTCATCCTTCATTTAGAATAAATGGCCACTTTAGCGATAATTCTAGTATGGGTCTTAAAAAAAAAAAAAAAAATTCTTCCAAAATAGGGATTTCGGTCATATACTTTTCGATAATCCTTTTATTATCCTTTATTATAATAGACTGAGAGGCGACTGCAATTTTTGGACCCCATCGAACATCATTCTGAATTTTTTATAGAAATTAGAGAAAAGTGAGTAGATTACGAATCCACTGGTCTGCCGTGGCAAAAATGGCCGAAACTGGTCAAAAATCGACTTTTAATAAGTTGAACTGAATCCATTTGCAAAATGCGCCATAACTTGCCAAATAATGAGCATTTTTTTTTATTTGGTAACCCTCACTCTTTAATTTTCAATTAAGAAGGTTGCAGACGATTTAGATGTGTAGCGATGACTTACTTGCATCTTTCACAAATGAGCCAAATTGGCAATAAACATTACGTCACTGATGACGTAACTAATGTCGTCAATTTGGCTTACTTTTAAAAGATACAAGTTTTCCGAGCAAGAGATCAGAAATCGTTTGCGCTTTTTCCCATTGAAAATAAAAATGCAGGAGGTTGCCAGACGAAAAAGTGTGTTCTCTTTTTGGCAAGTTATGACATATTTGGCAATCGAATTTTAGTTCAATTCATTCCAAGTCGATTTTTGATCAGTTTCGGCCATTTTTGCCACGGCAGACCAGTGGATTCCTAATCTACTCCCTTTTCTCCAATTTCTATAAAAAATTCAGAATGATGTTCGATGAGGTCCAAAAATTGCAGTCGCCTTTCGGACTATAAGCGAAATTGAGGGGAGAAAAAAAAAAACGATCGTTGATGAGGTATGCTCAAGGAAAGAGAACTCTGTGTTGAATTCATTCATTTTTCAACTTTTTACGCCATTAAAACATTTTTACGGGAATTTCGGAGGTGGGGATGTTTAGAACGCCTTAAAAGGCAATATCACAGCGATTTTTATCAAAATCGTTAGAGCCGTGTCTTAGCAATCATTGAAAAACATGATTTTTTCAATGGCAGCTACCTTATGCGCATGCGCGATTTTGACGAAAATTTTAACGGTAAGTGCCATGGCTACCACTAACCCTCATACCAAATTTGAACATCGTAGGTTAATTTGTTCGGGAGTAGTTTAATCGGAAACCGAAATTGGGTGCAAAAAAGGGTCTGGATATGGGGGGGGGGGGGAGGTAGAGGTCAGAAATATCGATCAAAATAAATATCGATACTATATAGTTGCATAGAAAAAAATATCGATAAAATATTGATTTATCGATACATTTATTTGATTTTCAATTTTGCCAGAAACGAAGATTTTCGGGGAAAATTTCATCTGTTCATGAATTCATGCCAAAATTGTTTTAATAAATAAATTATAAAAATTATTTTTATAAATAAATTATATTATCAATCAGAATAGATAAAATACATTTGGATGTCAATGCATAAATTCACATTTATTTTTAAAGAAGAAATTTTTTAATATAGTTTACCGCATATTGTTAGAGATGTTTTTAATATTTAAAATTAGATGCAAATTCCAGGCACACGTTGGCAATAGAAAAGGCGCCGTGTTAATGACTACTAATTAATGATCATATCTTTCCATTACATTGTTTCTTTTTTGGTTAGGGTGCCATTTTAACTGTCTCTCCTCCAAGTTCTAACTTTAGTTTTGAAGTTTTTGAAAAGGCAAGAAAAACGAAAAAACACATAGAACTACAAAACGATCATAAAAAACTAAAAATGTTTGAAAATATCGATATATCGGTGAATTTTATCGATATTTTTACTATCGATATTTTAAAAAATATCGATAAAAATATCGTTGTATCGATATATCGCCGACCTCGAGAGAGGAATGGGGGAGGGGGGAGACTGCAAAATAAAACCTAATTTTTTATTAGTCGTCGAAGATCAACAATAGTTCAAATATTGTAAATACCTAATAATATGTTAAATAAAATGTTAAAAACAATGTACATATAGCCAGAACTGTAGGCGTAAAATATGTATAGATAAAAAAAAAATAAAAAAATCAGAGTGTGGAACAATTTGCCAGCCCAATCGATTACTACCAAGGATAATAGATTGTACCCTGGGGCAGACTATTAAACAACTTTATCATATTAGCCCAGTGATTTTAACGTTTTACCAGACGCGGATTTTCTTTTAGTTTTCAAAAACAGGTGAGGTAGAAAGTGGGTCAAGGTCTTCATAAATGTCTGAGTAGACGTGGTGTAACATAAAAATATTAAAGTTGGAAACATGATTAGTTTGGTACAGTTATGTATCGTTGGTATTTCATATAATATATGGGTTTGTATTGGCATATTTAGAGATTTGGGCAAAATGATAAAATATTTGATCCATTATAAATATGTATATGTAATGTATTCCCATCGGAACTTTCTATTTTGGCTTTAGAATTCTATAGTATTTTCCGGAATTTGTGAGAAGCCCCTTGAGTCTTGTTGAACGTCACTGAGAAATTTATAAAAGTTTTATTCTTCGGTTCGACCACGCCTTTTGGAATAGTTAACTCTTTGTGATAGCCAAACGTCACCCTCTCCTCCCATCTCTTTGGCAAAAAACGTTTGTTTACCTCAACCACGATTTGCTTCTTAAGACTGTCTACACTACTTCACCGTTATATATATTAAGGGAAAGAATCCTTGAAAATCGTAAATAAAACGCATGGGTGGAGGAACTTTTATCACGAGACTTTTATAACCAAGAATGGTCAATGAGAAATCTATTAAAGCCCCATACTTCGGTTCGACCACGCCTTTTGGAATAATTAACTCTTTGCGATAGCCAAACGTCACCCTCTCCTCCCATCTCTTTGGCAAAAAACGTTTGTTTACCTCAACCACGATTTGCTTCTTAAGACTGTCTACACTACTTCACCGTTATATATATTAAGGGAAAGAATCCTTGAAAATCGTAAATAAAACGCATGGGTGGAGGAACTTTTATCACGAGACTTTTATAACCAAGAATGGTCAATGAGAAATCTATTAAAGCCCCATACTTCGGTTCGACCACGCCTTTTGGAATAATTAACTCTTTGCGATAGCCAAACGTCACCCTCTCCTCCCATCTTTCTGGCAATAAACGTTTGTTTACCTCTGCCACGATTTGCTTCTTAAGACCGTCTATACTGCTTCATCGTTATATATATTAAGGGGAATAGTCCTTGAAAATCGTAAATAAAACGCATGGGTCACGAGACTTTTACAACCAAGAATATACATGGTCTTCCAGAAAAGATCCCCTAACTTTGAAATGACGTAGCTTCAAAACAATGAGAAACAGAAGAAAGAAACAAGTAACGTGTTGGATAGACAGTTATGGAATTTTAAATACATCGATTTGGAAAATTGGTTACACTATTGAAAAACGGCAACACAGTTTTGTGGAAATGTAAACAAAGAGGAATCAGTGAATTTTTTTTTTCCTTCATGAAAAAGGGCTTTATAATCTCTTCACTGGATAGGACTGCCCAAGCAGTCACTCTTTCAAAATGCAGGGGTTTTGCAACGCAGACGGGATTCCAGGATCCCGCACTAACCAGTTTTGTTCATTGACAAGCACTTCCGAATGAAAATGGGCTTCATCTGTAAACCATAAGCAACAGTCATCAAATTTACTTTTATCAAATCCATTTTACATGTATTTAAACTTCTCTACCGGTCTATCTAATGTACTACTTGTCTCTTCATTCTATATCTCACTGCTTCGCATCATTTCAAAAGGTACGGATTCCTTTCTGAAAGATATTGTTTTTGCCAAATTAAGTATATCTTTGAAAAACAGCAACACATTGTACAGTACGCAAAAAAAAAAAAAAAAAAAAAAAAAATTATAAATTAATGTTAATAAGATTTTTTTTTTGGTTATAAATTCTTATAGACTGAGTGGCGACTACAATTTTTGGACCCCATCGAACATCATTCTGATTTTTTTTATAGAAATTGGAGAAAAGTGAGTAGATTATGAATCGATTGGTCTGCCATGGCAAAAATGGCCGAAACTGGTCAAAAATCCACTTTTAATAAGTTGAATTAAATCCAATTGCCAAATGAGCCATAACTTGCCAAATAATGAGCATTTTTTTTTTTAATTTGGTAACCCTCACTCTTTAATTATCAATTGAGAAGGTTGCAGACGGATTCAGATATCCGGCGACGTTCTACTTGCATCTATTAAAAGGGAGCCAAGTTGGCAATAAACATTACGTCACGGATGACGTAGATGATGTTGCCAATTTGGCTTATTTTTAAAAGATACAAATTTTCTGAGCCAGAGATCAGATATCGATTGCGCTTTTTCTCATTGAAAATCGAAAGGCAGGGTTGCCAGGCGAAAAAGTTTGTTCTCTTTTTGGCAAGTTATGACATATTTGGCAATCGGATTTTAGTTCAACTCATTCCAAGTCGATTTTTGATCAGTTTCGGATACCAGTGGATTAGTAATCTACACACTTTTCTCTAATTTCTATAAAAATTCAGAATGATGTTCGATGGGGTTCAAAAATTGCAGTCGCCTCTCAGACTATTATATAGTTAATATATTTTAGCAATTTTTATTTCAAATGATAGTTTTTTTAAGGCCAAACATAAATAACATGCAACTCTTGTATTAAACAGTTTTTAATAATTAATTAATAAAACAAGTTTTGAAATTTTTTAGATAGAAACATATTTTTGTTGTTGCTTCCATTAGAATTATTATGGTCGAAAACCCCTCCAGAATTATTTTCATTCCATTTTGTCTTTTGGTTCTCGATATTTTAGCAAAAATGTAAAAAAGCTCACTTTAAAGGACGGCGTAATAGATTACGTCTTGAAGCATGCAAAACGTTCGATTCTTCCCCACGATAAAGAAACTTGCCCTCAAGATCGTCCAAAACATATTCGCTCATAAGTGACGTCAAAATGAACTGAAATTTGGTATCTAGGGTAAACGAGGTATTCTAAATCGAATGAAAACATAAAAAATATTTTTCGTATTGAAATTTTTAAAGATAGTGTTAAATTGACTTATTATACAGCCTCTAAGAATTTTTTTTTTTTTTTTTTTTTTTTTTTTACCTTTTTACATCAGACATTCGGAAAATCTTAAACAAAACATTTTGGTGCAAACCGCAAGATTCTACGATAATTAGAATCGAAGATATAACCATCGTTCGGATTTTTGTTTGGCTTACTGTACAGGGACTTGACAAGGTTTAAGGTTAGTCGGATAGAATTATGAAAAATTATGAGTTTTCCGACGAGCGAGTGTTACTTCATTGGGACACTTTACATACGATATTCTAAAATGTGATTATTCGAAAGAATCCGTGTAGACTACAGTTGTTGTTATTGAAAAAATATAATTTCAACTCATTAGGTGCGAAGTGTCCCAAACTTGGGAACTGATATTCTAACCTGCAAAGTACTTATTGCCTACATCCGTTCTTCCTAAATTCCTCGAGTGAAAAGAACCCCAAAAGGAACTTAATACGGTCGGCTGGCAGAAACCATTAATTTCATAATTTTATTTTGGCTGATTAATTTATTTACGGTTTATTTTATAAGGTTCCAGTGACTGGTATCTCTATTTACAGCCAAGATGGAAATTTCCATTGAGTTATTATGGAAACATTCTTCAAATCCAATTTTAAAGCATTTCCAGTTGAATTTTAATAACCTTAACGATACCTTCAAACTCTTATATGAATCAAGTCCGTAGCATTTTTACTTCCGGCTCAAGAGATTTCATATTTAATTCGAATCGTCTTTTTATTATTTTCGGTGGAGTTTCGGTAATGGAACTCGTCTTGATAAGACCTTTCATTTAACATGTATCAAGTTTCTTTAGCATTCATAATTTCCTTTTGCAATGTTCAGCTCAAAACAGACAGCCGGACATATCTTTTCATTACGTTACAGTAACGTAGTGAAAAGCTATGTCCAGCTGTCTGTTTTGAGGTGAATATTGCCAATTGAATTGACCAATTGGACAGAAAGATCACTGGCAATGAATTCTATAAAGTTTTGGGGGGAAAAATGAGCTACTCCATGGTACAGAATCATTTGTTTTTTTTCGTAATTCTATTAAAAGATCTGAGCTCAAAATCATTTCAATAACTAACAATTTGTACATCAAAGTTGGGTATGCATATAAAGAATTTATATTAAAAGTATTGACTTTATGGGTTAATTTATTAATAATTATCTTAATTTGATTCATTTCAAAAGCGATTATAGCAATGTTTGTTACATTATTTTAGAGCGAACTCAATTATTTTTCCATTTTAGTTTCAATACCACATTAATTCAGAGAAAAGTTTGTACAAATATTGTTCTATTCAACTTTTCTAAGTCAATGTTCCTTTTAATTACATATATGCTTACAACGGTGATGAAAGTATAGCATTTTGTTAAAAAAAATCGTTTCTTTCCCCCTTTCTTCCCCCCCCCCCCCCCTACATTTTATGACACACAGATTTCAAGAAAGTGGTCTAGAAAAATGTCTGTCTCTGTGTGTACGTGGTCAATATACCTCCCGAACAAACTGACCTACGATGTTCAAATTTGGTGTGCAGGTTAGTGGTGGCCCCATGTGATATACCATTAAGGTTTTCGTTAAAATCGCGCATGCGTATTAGGTTAAAATCATGAAAGAATCACGTTCTTCAACAATTGCTAAAAAACAGCTCTAACGATTTCCCTTGTGGTAATGTCTCTTAAGGTGTTCTAATCGTCCCCTCATTCGAAATTCCCGTAGAAATGAGATAAAAGAGTAAAAAGTTGAAAAACGAGTGCCTTTAACACAGAGATCTCTGCCATTGAGCAATGCCCATCAACGATTATTTTTTTTTCTGTTTCACGCACAAGAAAGGACAATGTAATGTCTATCGAATAACACCGCCAATTTTACCATCGTGGCGTGTTTTTTTTATTTTGCCATGTAAAAATTATTGCCAAAAATATCGCCTAACTGGCAATTTTTATTTGAATGAATGAAAATATGAAAACTGTAAATAATACCATAAATTTTAATACAATGACCAATATTATAGTGTAAATGAAAGTTGTGCAATATTTAACACGTCTAGTTATAGTCTAGTTATTAGTCTATCTCAATAGAATCAGAATTGCTAAAGTCACATGCTATATGTCATATGAAAGGTCCAACAAAAAGAATTTAAATAACACCAATTTTAACTGAATTCAATTTAAAATTCTTTAAATCAAAACTTTAAATTAACATATATCAGTTAGAATATCAGGATAAGATTAGGTAAGTTACAAAGCATTCAATTGGATGTTCTTAATGTAAGTGCTTAAAAATTCGGAAGAGTATACACATATTAACTCTTTTCAACTCGATATAGATTTTCAACATTTATATTCAGTGATAAGAGTTCGTACCAAATTCAGCAACTATGGCAATTTTTGATACTCTTCCGTTAGACGGGTATCTGTTGGCGCAGTTGGCGCCAAGCTTAAATGTTTACACGTTTAATTGAAGCGTAAATATAACGGTAACCCTAAATGTTTACTGTTTGTTATAGAAGTTATAAATGTTTTGAAGGTTGCTAGTTATGATGAGTTATCGAAGCAGTTTGGCGGTTTTTATCTGGTATCTGTTTAAGGGAAGAGCACTGATTTTTTGAGGAAAATCTCAATTGAAAAAGATTTGTCAGCATTATTAATGAAAATTTCAGTCATAATATATCATCAAATTATACTCGCTTAGTATCGATGCCTGATGAACCAGTGAAGAAGCAGCAATTTAGTGATATTTACTCTCACAAAACAGCTTTTGTTTTAATGTTATGTTTCTTTTCTTTTGAGTTCTATTAATCAGTCCAGTTTATTAAGTTTATGTTCATTTTTTTTTTTTTTTTTTTCATTTTCCTTTTTATTCCCAACCATTCTTAATCTTAGTTTACATTTTGCAACGTTACTTGTTAATGTAATTTAGATTTTTTTTTTTAAAAAAAAAACTTAATCTTATTTTGACTTAGCGATTTTAATTTTTCAGTTTTTTTTCTTTTCATTTTATTATGTTTTTTCAGCTTGTATTCAGTTTTATTTTTTCAGTTCCCACCCCCTTTATTCGATGAGAGCTTATCTGTAAAATAAATGACACTTGACATTAATGTCCACCATTTCAAAAGCGAAAAGAAGTCGTTTCCTTAGAAGACAATTCACAAGACAAAAGTTTTAATTTTACAAGAAAAGTTCGCATCGACTGCAAGCGAAGTTCTTTTCAATCTCACCTCCCCTCATTTATGCAGTGATGCAGTAAGAAGTATTTACAAAGACATTCTCTGTCTGTTTATTGGTTTTTCCGAGGTGGTTACAAGTAGAGAAAAAAATAGTACTTACTTGTTATCCCAACGACCGTTGGCGAAACTTTTGTCATCTAAAAAAAATTCGAACCACCTGGTCTCCTGGGAGGTCCGGTTCGGCTCTGATCAACATCGGGAACTGAAAAAGAAGTTATCGATTTGGTATTAAAACATAAATCGAGTTTTAATACGTAAATGGCTATTCATAAATATATACTATACTTATTTTTTGTTTCAAATGGGTTATGTGTTAAAAGTCAAAAATAAACTCCATGTATATTTGAATTAAAGCATTTTAGAAGTAAATTTATTAATAATTTTTTTGGAAACATCATAACTAGAAATATATATATATATATATATATATATATATATATATATATATATATATATATATATATTTCCCCAATCTATTAGATTTATCACGCTCTAAAGTTCTTAGGAATAACTACATTTCTGTCTTGACATTATTTTGTTTACATAAATATCAGAGAATATGTTAGAATTTCATGCATTCTGTGTAGAAGTCGGAAATATCGATCAAAATAAATATCGATAAAATATCGATGTATCAATACGTGATTTATTTTTTTTATTTGATTTTCCATTTTGCCAGAAACGAAGTTTTTAGGGGCAAATTTCTGCTTTTCATGAATTTGTGGCAAAATTGTTTTGATAAATAAATTGTAAAAATTGTTTTTATAACTAAACTATAAGAATTGTTTTTATAAATAAATTATATTATCAATAATAATAACTAAAATACATTTGGATGTCAATGCATAAATTCACATTTATTTTTAAAAAAGAAATTTTGAAAAGTAGTTTACAGCATATTTGGCTGATAGAGATGGTTTTAATATTTAAAATTATTTGCAAATTTCAGGCACACGTTGGCAACAGAAACGGCGCTATGTTAATGACTACTAATAAATGATCTTATCTTTCCATTACATATGTTTTCTTTTCGGTTAGGGTGCCATTTTTACTGATTCTCAGCCAAGTCCAAACTTTAGTTTCAAAGTTTTTGAAAAGGGAATATTGAAAATCGAAAAAACACATGAAACTACAAAACGATCATCAAAAAACTAAAAATGTTTGAAAATATCGATATATCGGTGACTTGTATCGATATTTTTACTACCGATATTTAAAAAAAAATATCAATAAAAATATCGTAGTATCTATATATCGCCGACCTCTAATTCTGTGTCATACAAGAATGGGAAAAGTACTAGCCTGTCGTACTGTTTCATATTATACCCGTGTTTCGCTACGATATTTTAACATGTGCAATATTTTAGCTGGCTGTGAGGCCTCACGTTGCGGAAATCCATCATTGGTGCATAGGTCCTAGTTTTTGGCGCTTCGCTCGCAGGAAGGTTCACCACTACGCAAAATTGAGCTCTTTTCGTTCGCTGAAAAGTTCATTGACACATAAGTACAGGCTTACTTCACTCGTTGAAAGGTTCATTACTATTCAAGAATACGCTCGCTTCTCTCGCTGAAAGGTTCATTGTTGCGTAAGCATGAGCTCGCTTCACACACTAAAATCTATAATTGCTACGTAAAGCCTTAATATCAGAAACCACTTTCCTGTCGAAGCACACAAAATAATCCCCCCATTAATACAATAATACAACACCCGTTTAAAATTATTTTAACAAGTGTTTGTGGAAAGCAAAATTAGAAGGCCAAAACTACTTATGTTTCAACTTTCAGAGCTCTAGGTCAATTAGAAGTCGCTTTTTAGGATAATATTAGTTAAAATAATTAATCAAAAATAAAATTAAAATTTTAACATTCCTTTTGTCAATAGTCCAATTAGAATGCCAAAACTACTTGTGTTGAAAATTTCTGAACTGTAGCCCAAGTAGAAATCGTTTTGTAAAATATTTGTTAATTAATTAAAAAATTTAGTTAAAAAAGAACTAAATAAAAATTAAATTCTGTTTTCAAAAGTCCAATTAAAAGGCCAAAACTAATTATGTTGAAAATTTCAGAGCTGTAACTCTATTAGAAATAGTTCTGTAAAATAATTATTAATTAAAAAAAATAATTAAAAAAGAACTAAATAAAAATTTAAAATTCTATTTTTCAAAAGTTCAATTAGGAGGCCACAACTACTTAGGTTGAAAATTTCAGAGCTGTAGCCCCATTAGATATCGTTTTGTTTAATATATATTAATTAATTACAAAAATTAATTAAAAATGAACTAAATAAAAATTTGGAATTCTGTTTTTTAAAAGTCCAATTTGAAGGCTGAAACTAATTATGTTGAAAATTTCATAGCTGTAGCCCTATTAGAAATAGTTCTGTAAAATAATTATTAATTAAAAAAAATAATTAAAAAAGAACTAAATAAAAATTTAAAATTCTATTTTTCAAAAGTTCAATTAGGAGGCCACAACTACTTAGGTTGAAAATTTCAGAGCTGTAGCCCCATTAGATATCGTTTTGTTAAATATATATTAATTAATTACAAAAATTAATTAAAAATGAACTAAATAAAAATTTGGAATTCTGTTTTTTAAAAGTCCAATTTGAAGGCTGAAACTAATTATGTTGAAAATTTCATAGCTGTAGCCCTATTAGAAATAGTTCTGTAAAATAATTATTAATTAAAAAAAATAATTAAAAAAGAACTAAATAAAAATTTAAAATTCTATTTTTCAAAAGTTCAATTAGGAGGCCACAACTACTTAGGTTGAAAATTTCAGAGCTGTAGCCCCATTAGATATCGTTTTGTTTAATATATATTAATTAATTACAAAAATTAATTAAAAATGAACTAAATAAAAATTTGGAATTCTGTTTTTTAAAAGTCCAATTTGAAGGCTGAAACTAATTATGTTGAAAATTTCATAGCTGTAGCCCTATTAGAAATAGTTCTGTAAAATAATTATTAATTAAAAAAAATAATTAAAAAAGAACTAAATAAAAATTTAAAATTCTATTTTTCAAAAGTTCAATTAGGAGGCCACAACTACTTAGGTTGAAAATTTCAGAGCTGTAGCCCCATTAGATATCGTTTTGTTAAATATATATTAATTAATTACAAAAATTAATTAAAAATGAACTAAATAAAAATTTGGAATTCTGTTTTTTAAAAGTCCAATTTGAAGGCTGAAACTAATTATGTTGAAAATTTCATAGCTGTAGCCCTATTAGAAATAGTTCTGTAAAATAATTATTAATTAAAAAAAATAATTAAAAAAGAACTAAATAAAAATTTAAAATTCTATTTTTCAAAAGTTCAATTAGGAGGCCACAACTACTTAGGTTGAAAATTTCAGAGCTGTAGCCCCATTAGATATCGTTTTGTTAAATATATATTAATTAATTACAAAAATTAATTAAAAATGAACTAAATAAAAATTTGGAATTCTGTTTTTTAAAAGTCCAATTTGAAGGCTGAAACTAATTATGTTGAAAATTTCATAGCTGTAGCCCTATTAGAAATCGTTTCGTAAAATATTTATTATTTAAAAAAAATTAATTAAAAAAAAATAACAAATTTAAAATTCTGTCTTTCAATAGTTCAATAAGAAGGCCAAAATTACTTATTTTGAAAATGTCAGAGCTGTAACCCTATTAGAAGTCGTTTTGTAATTTTTTAAAAATTAATTAAGAAAATTAATTAAAAAATAACTTATACTATAACTGTACCAAAAAGTTTTGAATTCTTCAAGATTTTTTAGTACACAGAAAAAAAAAGTAGAACCCATTTTACTAACTTCGTAATCACGACCAAAATAAAACATCAAAGAAATGAAATCGAAAATGAAATACCACGCTTCTGATGTAAATTGTAAAATAGATTAAATAATATGGAATTTGATACACTGGGGAAAAAAACACTATACAAATGAAAATAACCAAAAGAAAGAATTTTGATATTCTGGGTTAAATACTAAAGAAAATGAATAAATATTTACTTGGGAATAAAAAGAAATACTAACAAATGCCGAAATGATTTGAAAGTTTTCGGTGAATTTCAGTAATATTAGACGTTATGTTGACATTCAGAATATTATGTCATTAATAATATTATATGAATATTATGTTGCGCTTTCAAAAGGCGCATGCGCAGAGCGCTGATTAATAGTAATATATGGAAAATTATAAAAGTATTCGAACCGCTTTTCTGATAGACGATTGTAATACATAAAAATAATCAGAAAAATGAGGGTGACACATTAAAATAACTTTTGGTTGTATTCTAATGTAATAAAACAATATCGTTGCCATTTCAATTATTTTTTTCATGTCATTAAATTTTACTGAAAGCAACTTTTAATCAAAATTAAAAGTTGTTCTCTACAATCTCCATGTACTAAAGCTTCTATGTACCAAATTTCGTACCTCTAGGTTAAACAATGTGGATTTGTATAAGGTTCAGATGTACAGACAACTCAGTTTTATATATATAAATATTGCTATCCGTTTTCTTTTATAACCAAGAATATACAGGAGTTTCGAGAAAGGATTCCCTAACTTTGAAACGGCATGACTGTGAAAGAGTGAGAAACAGAAAAAAAAAAAAGACAACTGGTATTGTTGGATGAGACAGGTATCGAATTTTAAATTCAGCGGTTTGCAAAATTAGTTACATTATTAAAATATGAGTACAAATTATTGTAAAATCAGAATACAGCTGAAGGTTTATCGTTTCTGTCATTAAAATGGGTCATATGATTAATTTACAGGATAGTACATCTTAACGATCATTTGCAGTATGCAGTGGTTTTTCAAGACACACAGACGAGTTTTCAGTGCCTCATATTATCCAGTTTTGTTTATTGACCTCATCGGTAAACCCTTATGCAGCCTTCATTAAATTTACCCCATCAATTAATTTTACAAACCAATGAATTTAAAATTCTGCACCTGTCTAACCAATACACCACTTGTCTCTTCTTTCTGTCTCTCATTGTTTCGTAAAACGCTCTTATGCGCTTTCAAAGTTAAGTATAACTTTCTGAAAGACCTTATAGCTTTCCTTCACATTTTCTTTCTTACTGTACGTGGCTAAATTTAGCCACAATGGACAATTCCCGCATTTTTTTTTTAAACGATTAAAATTAGTTTATATTTAGGAAGAATTTCTTCCTGATTCCAAAAATTCAAGCAAAAGTTCTTTAAAAAAATTAGTTATTTAAATATTATGAAAAGAAATAGCCCCGAAACCTCGTCCGATTGCAATCCGATCAAAACGATCACCTGTAGCTGTGACGTCAAAACATCTTTCCGTTCTCTATGGTTATCGTGAGGTATTTTTTTGCCAAATAATTGGCATTAGTTTGGTAAGACAGTTGCCGCATCCTGTACAAGTTTACGAGAAACTTGCAAAAATAGTTTCCGCTGCTGCATTTCAATCCAATTTGTTTCAGATCAAGCGAAGTCACATTCAATTCGAGCCGAATGAATCGTTTTTCCAGCCTAAACTAACAAGCAAACTTAGGTTGCAAATTAAAAAACAAAAGAAGAAAAAAGAAGAGGGGGGGAAAAAAAAAAAGAAAAAAAAAGAAAGAGAGAAAAGAAAAGTAAAGCAAATCCCTCACTCATTCACTAACTCACTGACTCACTCACTCATCACTAATTCTCCCACTTCCCACAAGTCCACAACTCTGAAAATTGGTACAAATATCAACAATGGTAAACTTAAAAAAAGTAAGCTATTCGGATCTCGATTAACCCACTTTAAGGGGCCGAAAAGGGGTTAAAAGTTCCAAAACGAGGGATATTTGAATGTCCTACTTCCCATTTCATCACAACTCTAAAAATTGGTGCGAACCTCAATAAAGACAAACGTAGAAAAATTAAGCTATTCCGATCTCGATTAACCCACTTTAAGGGATGGAAAAGGGGTTAAACGTTCCAAACTAGGGATATTCGAATGTCCCCCCTTCCGACTTGGCCACAATTTTGAAAATTGGTACAAATGTCAACAATGGTAAACATAGAAAAAGTAAGCTATTCCAATCCCGATTAACAGGTAAAAAGAAGTTAAATGTTTCAAACGAGGGATATTCGAATGTCCTACTTCCCCTATGGTCACAACTCTGAAAACTGGTGCGAATATCAATAAAGACAAACGTAGAAAAAGTAATCTATTCCGATCTCGATTAATCCACTTTAAGGGATGGAAAAGGGGTTAAACGCTCTAAACGAGGAATATTCCAATGTCCCACTTCCGACATGGTCACAATTTTGAAAATTGGTACGAATACCAATAATGGTAAACATAGAAAAAACATGCTATTCCGATCTCGATTAACACACTTTAAGGGGTGGAAAAGGGGTTAAACGTTCCAAACTCGAATATCCCACTTCCCATATGGTCACAATTCTGAAAATTGGTGCAAATATGAACAAAGACAAATATAGAAAAAGTAAGCTATTCCGATCTCGGTTAACCCACTTTTAGGGATCGAAAAGTCAAAAACTTAATGTCTCAATTCTAATACAGCTACTACTTTGAAATTTAGAACTAAGAGCAAACATAAACACACTAAACTATTACAATCCCGATTACGTAATTAAAAAGTGTCCGAAGGGAGTTAAACATTCTAAACAAGGGATATTCAAATGTCTATTTCCAATATACTGTTCACAATTATAAATTTTGTTAAAAATATTAACAAAGTTCCTATTTTGATAAATCAATTTGTCGGAATCGAAATGGGAGGAAACGTCTGAAGCGTAGAATACATGTCTTTTGATCGCTAAAATGCTAGTGGTAAAATTTCGTAGCGCAGCACGGGTATTCAGCTAGTAAATATATAAAAAAAAATGAGTTAATTGTCCATACGCATTTATGTATTACAGTGTATGCAAATGATATCTGCAGACTTCTTGTCGCCCAATCTGTAAGTCTTTACATATGAATAGAGGTCGGAAATATCGATCAAAATAAATATCGATACTATATCGTTGCATAGAAAAAAAATATCAATAAAATATCAATACATCGATACATGATTTTTTTAAAATTTTATTTTCAATTTTGCGAGAAACAAAGTTTTTCGGGGCGAATTTCTACTTTTCATGATTGCTTTTTTGTAAGGTGATTACTTTTTCAACTGAAATGGATCTATTACCAAAAAGAAAGTTATACTTTCGCTTAATTGGTGCAGTGATTTTAAGAAAAATTCAGATAATTTTCAATAGTTTTTAAGTGTATGGCAAAATATTGGATTTTGGTGCCATTTTAACTGTCTCTCAGCCAAATTCAAACTTTAGTTTTGAAGTTTTTGAAAAGGGAATAAAGAAAATCGAAAAACATGGAACTACAAAACGATCATCAAAAAACTAAAAATGTTTGAAAATATCGATATATCGGTGACTTTTATCGATATTTTTATAGAAATATCGATAAAAATATCGTCGTATCGATATATCGCCGACCTCTACATATGAAGCAACGAAAAGAAGTAATTCACAGTGATTTTTGATGTCATGTCATCAGAATCAAATGAGGACTCTAACTTGTCTGACGACAAAACACGTTTGTTGTCGTGCTGCACGAATTGCGTGAGAGAAGAGGCCTACAAGATAAAAAAAAAAAAGACATCATAAGTGATATATTGCATGATGGATCCACGTGCGAAAAAATCAGTAAAAAATTAATAGCTTCAAATAATAGTTTTTTTTTCTTGAATGGAGACGATTTGTACAGTTTTTAATATTTTCGAGACTGGGTTTTGAATACTTCAAATAATATTTCCAAGGTTCACCTCTTGGTGTGGTGGGGTCGGAGAGAGGGGTTTACACTGGAAGATTTCGATCTCGTATTCTTCTAGATGCTCAAAATTACGAGACGTATTTAGCTGTGTTAAGCACTTTATAAGTGGCAGAAATGGTTACGTGGCACTGGCGTACGTGGCTTTTGCGTACCATGGTTTTAGCGTAATACTAAAAGATCACCGTGGCCTTAGGGTACACATTCCCATTGCACCTGTGTTGACTCCTGCTTCCCCCAGAAACACTTATCTCGACAAAAACCCAAAACTAAAAATTGCGACAATAGCCAACACTTTTAAAATTTACAACCTCTTTTTGTAGGGAGAGATACTGAACCAGTCCCTTTTCCAAATACTGTGTTCTATCGCCAAATACTATTGACAAAATATGGCCGCTCCTCTAAGTTTTGAATGTCACGTTGATTTGCCGACAGATAATTCACATTTCAAATATCCTCTTCCTCGAATTTCTTTATGGTGCGTAATAATTTTTCCATTGATTCCTGCAATATTTAAATCCTTTATATTAACTTAGCTTTTGTATGTTTGTTTGCTTATCGATGAGAGAAGAATCTGCGGCAGCCTAATCCCCGCTAATAAATAATATTCAAATAAAATATGATATCTTCCACGATATCTCAAATAACTCGAAAATCTTCTCACAAAATCCAATCATAGCAAAATATTTCCTCAGAAAAAAGCGAAGCCAACAGTAAATACCCAAATCGATGGCGCCCCAAAAGTCGTCCGATGGGGTCCCAACGTGTTAAATTGACAGGTGACATGCCCTCTTTCCCTTTCTCCCTAGTTACCCTCCTTCTCAGGTGTTAATGTACGCCAAAGCCACGCGATGTAACGCATTGTACCCTAAAGCCACGATATTTTAGCTGTACGCCAAAGCCACGTACACGATATTGACAGTCGGTAGTTCCCAAAAACAAAACAAAAACAAAGTTCACCTCTTACTTTTATATAGATTCATTATTAGTAATTTAAATGCCTTTTGATCAAAGACAATAAGGGTGACTAAGATTCATACAAAAAATAATGCTTGTTTATTTAGCTATATAAAAATATCATTCTTGAAAAATTTAGGGCCATGGAAGTAGTACGAGAGGCTACTGCAATTTTTGGACCCCACATCGAACATCATTCTGAATTTTTTATAGAAATTAGAGAAAAGTTAGTAGATTAGGAATCCACTGGTCTGCCGTGGCAAAAATGGCCGAAACTGATCAATAATCGACTTGGAATGAGTTGAACTAAAATCCGATTGCCAAATATGTCATAACTTGCCAAAAATAGAACAAACTTATTCGTCTGGCAACCCACTTCATTTTGATTTTCAATGAGAAAAAGCGCAAACGATTTCTGATCTTTGGCTCTGAAAACTTATATCTTTTAAAAGTAAGCCAAATTGGCGACATTAGTTACA
Organism: Linyphia triangularis; assembly: GCA_963978545.1. Classification (NCBI taxonomy): domain Eukaryota; kingdom Metazoa; phylum Arthropoda; class Arachnida; order Araneae; family Linyphiidae; genus Linyphia; species Linyphia triangularis. Next base: position 29,446,746 of record OZ021731.1, read on the forward strand.
TCATCAGTGACGTAATGTTTATTGCCAATTTGGCTCATTTGTGAAAGATGCAAGTAAGTCATCGCTACACATCTAAATCGTTTGCAACCTTCTTAATTGAAAATTAAAGAGTGAGGGTTACCAAATAAAAAAAATGCTCATTATTTGGCAAGTTATGGCGCATTTTGCAATTGGATTCAGTTCAACTTATTAAAAGTCGATTTTTGACCAGTTTCGGCAATTTTTGCCACGGCAGACCAGTGGATTCCTAATCTACTCACTTTTCTCTAATTTCTATAAAAAATTCAGAATGATGTTCGATGGGGTCTAAAAATTGCAGTCGCCTCTCAGTCTAAAGTGTTTTGATTTGTTCTGGAAAATAAAGTTATTTTAGTGATATCCAACTTCTCCTGAAATTTAATCGCATAACTAACTTTTTCAATGCATATGAGCAGGTTTGTTAAAATCTATCCAAAATTTTAATCGGAATTTTTTAATTTATTTTATGTTAACTTAAATATGTGACAAAGGTACTGTTACGAATTTCTGTATATTTGTAAATATTTTGTAGTGTTAATTATGTAAAAAGGAAAATTTATGTACATTTCGCATAGGCAGTGCAAAGATACTATAATAATCCTTCGGGTTAAAGATGGCAAGCTTCCATAGAGATATTGTAAAATAGTTGAGAGGACATGACGTCATTGCAGGGTTTCTACATTGGCAAGCTTATCGCTCTTTTTGGTTTCACTTGGCGATTACATTTTATGGTTCAACAGAAATCTTTTATCCAAAAAAGGAACAAATCTGTCTAGCTCATTAAACTTTCACTTGAAAAATTTACACATTCAACCAAATTTATGCTAATTTATATTTTTAGCTAAAATAATTGAATACTTTTTTAAACAATATTAATATTATATAGAACCACTATATCAAAAGTTCCAACCTGTAATGAAATACGAATCCTAATATTAGATTTGGGTTTTTTACAGCATATTCCAGAAATGATGAACTTTTAGTAAGTTTTCGTAAGAAATATGAACATCAAGAATTAACAAAATTACTAATTACAAAATTATTGAAACACATTCTAGAAGAAAATCTTTTCATTAAAGTTTCCATGCATTCTTCGAAGCTGTACATTAGGAAACTAAAAAATATCTAGTTATTGAGTGCAATTTAAAAATGATTTGCATAGGACTTTTCGACTACGATCTGGAAAGTTCTCCAAATTTCTATCTCTTTAAGATTCGCGAAAGAAACTTTCCTATATAAGGCCGGCCGAGAGTTAGTTAGTTGTCTCTCAACGAACATTCAGAGAGCTGTATTGCGAAAGTGAACTGTATTGCATTGTCTTTTGCGTCGATTTTAGCAGTTGTGTATCTAGTTTTTAACTGCTGTTTGTGTTCCATTGTTGTGTAAAGAGCTGTATTGAGTCTATTAGAACGGGAAGTTCTGGAGTTGTAAAAGAATCTGCGAAAAGTTATATCGGAATAAATTTCTTCAAGTTTTAATCTGATTTGGCTTCAAGTCTTTCGAACCCATCCACGTAACAGTATATTAATTTGAAGAACTTGCAAATAGACTTTGGCCCTTCCATTAAAAAATTAGGAAGTTTACATTAAAAATTTTTAACTTATCAGATCAACAAAATACCATGAAGCCTCTTTCTAAAGTACACAAGAAAAAAAAAAAAAAAAAAAGAAAAAAAAAAAAAAAGAAAAAAAAAAAAAAAAAAAAATTATTCAACACTTTTTTTTGAACAAATTTTTTTTAAGTAGATTAAGAGAAAAATGCATTTAAAAATATTTTTATTAACATGGGCTTCAAAGGAAGGTTCCAGGTAGCAGGTTGGTTGGTTGTTTTCAGATTTAACATGCGCAAGTGTAACACTAGGGCCAAACTGCACCATCCAATCAGCAGGATAGTATATAAAGTAGGCCCCAAGTAGAAACGACTTATATAACCACTAACAGAAAAATTTCTGCTCAATGCGCTTTTTCTTTTTTTAATTTGCAATCAAAGTTCCCCTGTTAGACTTTGGCCAGAAAATGATTCATTCGGCTAGAATTGAATGTGACGTCAAGACTTCCCAAACATCTTGGCTTGAAATGCGGCAGCGAAAACCAGTTTTGTAAGTTTCTCGTAAATCGTGTCAACTTGTACGGGATATGGCAATGGTCTACCAACGCCAAATATTTCAACGCCAACTATTTGGCAGAAACCGCATGAAAACCTTTGAAACGGAAGGAAGCTTTGACGTCAAAGATTTTGTTTAGTGTTTTGATCGGACTGGTTTGGGGGCATTTAATATTTAAATAACTAACTCTTTTTAAGACCTTTTGTTTAAATATTTAGAATTAGAAAGAAATTCTTCATAAATATAAACTAATTTCCTTCGTTTTTAAAAAATGCGAGAATTGTCATTCACTGGGCGATGTTTCAATTCGGGGTTTTCGGTACTTCTGGTAAAATTTTAAAATGGAAGAGTCCTTCAATTTGATGTACAACATTCTTCTGAAACACATGTAGTTTTGAATGGTATTTTAATCTTAGTGAGCAAGACAAACAGAATCTGTTACAAATTTTTTTTCTCCTGCAATATTGTGACGAAGAAGATATAAATTGGTTACGAGCAGAAATATACTCACGTTGAAACCATGAGTAATCTAATATTTATAATGAAGTAAAAAGCGACGAAGAAAAATCTCACTTATATCTGATTAAAGTGGATATATTTTGACTTTTTTTTCTCGCGGAATATTCGCTCTTTTAAAAAAAAATTCTACTGTGACTTAGAAACTCAATCGACCGAAATAAATATATCTGACTGGAAGTAATATCAAATGGAAAGTATAGAGCATTTTTTTTTTCATAGTTTAGAAAAAAGATTGAATTTTCTTTTTTTAAAAATAATGGAAGGAGATCAAGATTCCTTTCATTTCAGAAAGAAGAAAGAAAAGGCGAATTTGCTCCTATTACGGAAATAAAAGATTTTTTTAAAATAAATTTTAAAATGGCTGTAAAATCGAAAAGATTCGAACATCTGTCGCTTTCCATTTTTATTTCAAAGTGCGCCATTTTCCTGGCATATTTAAGAACCGGTGTTTTCTTTTAAGATAGTAATTTGGTGAATGGGTATGCAAGCGATGCTATAATTTGCATCTGTTTCCATTTTTCTTTGTAATGTGGTTGAATTTTGAATGGGCAGTTTTTTTTTTTTTTTTTTTTTTGTCTCACAAATGTAGTTTAGTTTTTTCAATTCTAAAGATGGGGGGAAAATGTAAATTAAAAAAATGCTCCAAATAAAGTAGAACATAAAAGTTATGTTTTCATGGGAAAATATAACTTAAAAGTTAGTGTTTCTCTATTTTTATTAGACATGTACTCGCATTTGGTTCGTAAACCTAGGTAATGACAAAATCCCAAGAAAATCGGTTATCTGCCTTTAATAGAAAGGTTTGTTTTGAAACCACCGACTGTCTATTTCTGCCACTTATAAAGTGCTTAACACAGCCAAATACGTCTCGTAATTTTGAGCATCTAGAAGAATACGAGATCGAAATCTTCTAGTGTAAACCCTTCTCTCCGACCCCACCACACCAACGAGAGGACATTGAGGCCACGACAGATTTAATGTGCACCAGCCCCCATTAGGTAAACACTGATATTTGGCTGACGGAGTCCCGAACCCACAACCCTCTGGTTATGAGCTCGATACTCTACCGCAAGGATATCGGGAGCCCATAGAAAGGTTTTGAGGAAGAATCTTGATACAGTAAATATTAACTACTTATGGAGGAATAATATTAACAACGAGTTATGCAAGATTTAAATAGAAACCCATTTTATCAAATAAATTAAAATGAATCATATTACATTTGTTGGACACGTCTGCCGAATGATTTTCTCCTCTTTATCATCAATAATCTTCAATTTTAACCCAATAGGAACCCAAATAAGAGGCAGGTTCAGATTGAGGTTGACTAACTGCATCGACATGAACTTGAAAAAACTAAACCTAATAATCACCAATTGAAACACTTTGACAAGGAAGAGATTTGAAAAGAAGAAAATTCTGAAGAAGGCATTGGCCAAACAGTGACATTAAAAGAATTTCCCCATTTACAGGTTATATTCGTCACAAGTTTAGGGGTGATGAATTCTAAATTTCCGTTTGAATGTTGATATAAAAAAATCATCTCAACAAGACATTTTACTTGAAATATTTCACTTGTCAGTGACATTTTCACTCTTTTTTGAGTATGTTGAAGTCAGGCAGACAGATCTATGAATTTTAGCTTTTGTATAAGATTCTGAATACAATACTGTAGTGTCGAATCGAAAATGTATTTATCGCTTTTGATATTGCCAAATTTTTCATCATACGCTACATCATATTGTTACGAATTTCTGTATATTTGTAAATATTTCGTAGTATTAATTTTGTAAAAAGAAAAATTTGTGTACATTTCGCATAAGGCTGTGCTAGAGTTTGTCTTTACTTCGCTTTCCTGAAAAGCTTCTCTTAATGCTTGAAAACGAGTTTTACAGGGATAATACTGGTAAACGAGTTTTACAAGAAGAAGGCCATTTAACGTTATGGTTAACGGCAATCCTTCAAGTTGGCGACGGTTTTGGCGACACTTTCGTTCCTCATGTACATGTATAGGGCTTTTTAACTGTGATCAGGAAAATTCTCCAAATTTCTATCTCTAGAAGATTCGAGAAGGATTAGCTTTCCTATATAAGGTCGATCAAGAGAGCTGGTGATCGAGTTGATTTAGTTAGATGTCTCTCAGCGAGCATTCAGAATAGTTCCGAAAGTGAACTGTATTGCATTGTCTTTTGCGCCGATTTTAGCAGTTGTGTATCTAGTTTTTAACTGCTGTTTGTGCTCCATTGTTGTGTAAAGAGCTGTATTGAGTCAATTAGAACGGGAAGTTCTGGAGTTGTAAAAGAATCTGCGAAGAGTTATATCGGAATAAATTTTTTCAAGTTTTAATCTGCTTTGGCTTCAAGTCTTCCGAACCCATCCACGCAACCATATTTTATCACAACTTAGATAATTACAGTTATTTGTGTCTTTGGAAATATTTCATAAAACCTTCAAAATTGCAAAGATAACTAAAGCGCAGTTAAAAAAAAAAAAAAAACAAAAAAAAAAAAAAAAAAAAAAAACCCAGAAATTATAAAATCCTGAAAATACTCCATATTTAACTAGAGAAAAACTTCCCGATTAACCGCAATTTCAAAACTGAATAGTTAGATATACCATTAATATTCATGAATTAACTTAAGGCTAGCTGTAAAAAAATACCGCATAATTTTTAAAGCTGATGAAAGGGATTTATAAATAAAGTAATGGAATGCAGTGCGAATGGAGATTAACTTTGAAGCCATTATTATTTTGCGTCGCTTTTAAGTTTGAATTAAAGTAAGTTCAATTCAAATCATTCTCCAGGGAGCATAAATAGTTGGTATAACTTGATATTTCCTTTACACAAAGGTTTTAAGTATAGCACTAAAGAAATAGTTTGGTTAAATTTGTTTTGCATTTTAAGTCATGATTCACGAACCGTGAAATGACTTGGTCTGTATTCATAAGGATAATGTATTCTATGAATATATCGAATGAATATGAAGCACGGTTTAAAAAGTTATAGAAACAATTAAAAAATATATTTAAAAATTCAAAGTTCTAATTAATCTAAAAAAGTTATAATATAAATCCTTTATATGCATTGCCAATTTTTATGTGCAATGGACAATTCCCGCATTTTTTTTAATTTTTTATTATTCAATTTTAAATGTTTCGAAAAGGCCATAAACAGAAAAATTTCTGCCCAATGCGCTTTTTTTTTAATTTTTTATTTTCATTTGCAATCAAAGTTCCCCTGTTACACGTTGGTAAGAAAACGATTCTTTCGGCTCGAATTGAATGTGACGTCAAGGCTTCCCAAACATCTTAAAATGAGGCAGCGAAAACCAGTTTTGCAAGTTTGTCGCAAATCGCACCAACCTGTGCGGGATATGTCAATCGTCTACCAACGGCAACTATTTCAACGGCAACTAGTTGGCAGAAACCTCACGATAACCATAGAAACGGAAGGAAGCTTTGACGTCACAGATTTTGTTAAGTGTTTTACTCGGACTGGTTTTGGCTCTGTTTTGAGGCATTTTCTTTTCTTAATATTTAAATAACTATTTTTTTTAAAGAACTTTTGTTTAAATATTTGGAATCAGAAAGAAATTCTTCATAAATATAAACTAATTTCACTCATTTTTAAAAAATGTGGGAATTGTTCATTGCAACTTATTGAAATCAGATCGAGTTTTCATAGTGTATGAGAATATAGTGCTTTCCAAGAATACATCCATTCTGAACTATTTACTCACTCCTCCCCCCAAAAAAAACTAGATTGAATACTTCTAGAGACTTCCACCCTCACTTTCCACATTCATTCATGAATGGAAATTCTATAAACTTGATTACTAAAACTGAAAATTTCCTTTCAATATTTACAAAATGATACGAGGGAGAAAGTAGAAAAAATAACTTATAACAGATCTCCACGATTCAAAAAATGGTTCAATGGACAATTCCCGCATTTTTTAAAAACGAGTGAAATTAGTTTATATTTAGGAAGAATTTCTTTCAGATTCCAGATATTTAATCAAAAGTTCTTAAAAAAAAAAATAGTTATTTAAATCTGAAGAAAAGAAAATGCCTCAAAACCGAGCCAAAACCAGTTCTTCAAAACACTCAACAAAATCTGTGACGTCAAAGCTTCCTTTTGTTTCTATGGTTATCGTGAGGTTTCTGCCAAATAGTTGGGGTTGGTAGACCGTTGCCATATTCCGTGACGGTTGGCGCGATTTGCGAGACACTTGCAAATCTGGTTTCCGCTACCGCATTCCAGGCCAAGATGTTTGAGAAGTCTTGACGTCACATTCAATTCGAGCCGAATTAATTTTTTTCACGCCAATGTCTAACAGGGGAATTTTGATTGCGAAAAAAAGAAAGAAAGAATTGAATACATTTTTTTAAAAAAATGCGGTTATTGTCCAGTATAAGTTTTAGTATTAACCTATAGTATTGATTATTAAGTAACAAGAAAACACATGAAAAACTTATCACGGACACTATTTGCATTTGGTGGAGAAAATTCTAAGAAATATTCGTTTCTCTCACACATAAACACCCTCACACACGAGCCAATCATCTCATCGAATTTACAAGTATAGCAGAAATCACGAAATTCGTAAGGGTCGCATTTGGCACCACTCCATATACATTTAGCGTGGAGGGAGATTCCACACTAGCAGTTGTTTCCATGGCAACGCTGTAGCCCATTTGAAACTTTCACTCTCTGGCTGTACTCGCTCGACCAACGCCAGATTTAGTTGATTGTGGCGTTTTTCAATCAATTGTGCTTTGCACAACAGGTTAGCTATTTATCAGAGATTTTTTTACTTTCCGTAGAAATTTCATCTTCATTTGCGATTTTAGTCTGCATTTAAGAAAATTAGTAAAACAGATAATCAAAGTTGACTGCCAATTAGTAAATTTTAGTTTTAAACTATTAATTTAGATGCAGCCCGGTTGTACTTGTTGTACACCATGAGTCACCGCTGATCCATCTACCAAGTTTCAGACAGATTGGATAACGGCAAGTAGGTTAATTAGTCCTCCAAAGATTTTGTCTTGTTAACATTAATAGGGGAATGTTACAGTCATTAAATGTCACCGAACTGTCATGTTTCAATTAAGCTTGGCTTCTAAATTACAGAATGTGAGTAAAAGCTGATCATTCTGACGTAAGACAATAGATATGTACGTGTGTAAAACCGACTTTTTGGTGGTAGCCCCTAAAGATAGAAAGTATTGCTATGGGCAAAGAGTGTATCTGCCAAGTTTTAAAGTTTTAGCTAGATTGAATAATAGGAAGTAGGTTAATAGTAATAAGAAGCGCCAATAGAAGCATGTGTAACTAGGGGTGTGACACATCGCACAACTTTCAATTACACTTTATTATTGATGTGGATTTGTGTCATTTATCGTTTTTCCAATCGTTTAGAAAAAATGGCCAGTTTGGCGATATTTTTTAGGTAATTTTTAAATAGGTCTTTATAAAAATAGTAATTACTTCGCAAAATGGTGCTTTTGGCGATATACTTATCAATAATTCTTATATTATTCTTTCTTGTAAGTGGAAGTGAGCAGAGATAAAAAAAAAAACGATTGTTGATGAGGTATGCTCAAGGAGAGAGAATTCTGTGTTAAAGGCATTCGTTTTTCAACTTTTTACGCCATTAAAGCATTTTTAAAGGAATTTCGGTGGTGGGGATGCTTATAACACCTTAAGAGGTATTACCACAGCGATTTTGAACAAAATCGTTAGAGCAACTTTGTAGCAATTACTGAAAAACATGATTTTTTTCAACGGCAGCTACCCTATGCTTATGCGCAATTTTGACAAAAATTTTAATAGTAGGTCCTTGTGCCATCCCCAACCCTCACACCAAATTTGAACATTGTTGGTTAATTTGTTCGGGAATTATGCTGACCACAGACACACATACACAGAGACGGACATTTTTTCTAGATCACCTTTTTGAGATCAGGAAGTTCCAAAACGTAAAGAATTTTTTTTTTACCGAATTCTATACTTTCATTACCCTATATACACATATGGGAAACAATACATATATTGAAATTAAAAACGATCTTTTAGTAACAGTGACAGCTCCAAAAATTGATCAACAAAACTTGAAATCAACACCAAATCTATTGGCCAAGTTTTAGGTTGATTGGATGACGACAAGCGGATATTAGCTTTCCCCAGATTTGCACGCCACAATTAAATACATAAAATCGGTTAATAAAATGGGTTTAGAAGACCATTTTTATTTTCAATTTTTTCTTTACTTAATATTTCATTCGGTAAAAAAAAAAATCAATTTTTTTGTTCCAAGTGTTTGTAGAAATTCGATAAAGAAGTACAAATTTGCAAAATGAATGTATTCAACCTGTTGTTCTCTTCCCTTGAGCATTGTCTATTAACGACTGTATCCTTTCTGTTTCACTGAATAAAAAGCAAAATGTAATAATTATAAAAAAAGTATAGTCAATTTCGCCATTTTGGCTTAGTTTTTTCGGCCAATGTAATAAATATCTCCAAACTTTTTTTTTTATATTAATAACAATAAGGAAACCCAAAAACTGTAAATTATTCCAATCCATGTGAAGTTTAAATACAGTGAACAAAAGTGTGATTGAAAGTTGTGAGATATTCCACATTCCAAGTTTATTTTAAATTAAATATTTTTTATATAAAAGTATGATTACATCAACCGATGGGCTTCAATAATTTTTTTTTGAAAAATCACTCTTGGCAGTCATTGAATCATTACTGTCCGTTACTAACTTTTCTACTGTTCAATTTTTGTTTTTCTTTGTAGAATTCGTTTGGTCTTTTTCTTTTTATCGGCTCTTCTAAAGGTTTGAGATTTTCATAAATTTTATGCGATTCCGGCTTATAAAAAAAATATTATTTTTAAAACGGCATATCTGCATGTTTTGCAGCCTCTTCATAAAAAGATTTCCACTGCATGTTTTATTTTATTTAAAGTTTTTTTTCCCGTTTTTGTACTTTTCTAATACGGATTTTCGTATATTTCTTCTAGCTGCTATAGAGCCATCCCATAAAGTTCTTTTTCTTTTTAGTTTTATGAGTTGAACTCACTAGAGGTAAATAGAAAAAAAAAAAAAATTGCAAAAAATAAGGTTGGAGATGTTATTACTTGCTCTTGGTAGTTTTATTTTCCGAATAGAAAATAGATACTTTTTAGGATAAACATCCTGACAAGCACTTCTTCCGTTATATAAACCTAAATCTTAGCTACAGTCAATGACTTTGAATGAAAAATGTTTCACTGTTCGGAATTCAATTTTCCATCCAGCCCTTAAGTTTTTAGATATACATTTCCTATCAGTTAGATTCATATTTCCATCACACTAAATATAGCAATTTGTCAATGCGGTATTTAATGGCTACTATGTAGTGAAATAGCCAGATTTAAATCAGTTTTGGAGTAGTTTGTTGAAAAATATGCTATTTTGCTTAGAGGGAAAAACTGTCAGTTACTTACCTCATTTAAATATTAAAGAGTGTGGTTAGCCAAAGCACGACTTGCTCAAAATGTCTGTGAGTTTTATCTCTCAAACTGTATCGCAACTCTCTGACAAGAGTTTTCAGAAAAGACTTTGAAATGACGGAACTGCGAAAAGCTATGGACAGAAAGAAGAGACTAGTGACATATTTGATAGACAGGTGTGGAAGTAACTCACCGATTTGCAAAAATAGTTCAAATAAAGTTTATAATTTAAAATTATATATCTTCTTACAAATAACCGAATTTCATCTCAATTACAAATAAGTATAGTTGAAAATAACCATACGTTATACGCAATTTTTGGACCCCATCGAACATCATTCTGAATTTTTTATAGAAATTGGAGAAAAGTGAGTAGATTACGAATCCACTGGTCTGCTGTGGCAAAAACGGCCGAAACTGGTCAAAAATCGACTTGGAATGAGTTGAACTAAAATCCGATTGACAAATATGTCAAAACCTGCCAAAAAGAGAACAAACTTTTTCGTTTGGCAACCTACTGCATGTAGATTTTCAATGAGAAAAAGCGCAAACGATTTCTAAACTCTGGCTCGGAAAACTTGGATCTTTTAAAATTAAGCCAAATTTCCGACATCAGTTACGTAATCAATGACGTAATGTTTATTGAAAATTTGGCTCATTTGTGAAAGATGCAAGTAAGCCACAGCCACGCATCCGAAACGTCTGCAACCTTTTTAATTGAAAATTAAAGAGTGAGGGTTACCAAGTAAAAAAAAAAAAAAATGCTCATTATTTGGCAAGTTATGGCGCATTTGGCAATTGGATTTAGTTCAACTTATTAAAAGTCGATTTTTGACTAATTTCGGCCATTTTCACCATGGCAGACCAGTGGATTCGTAATCTACTCACTTTTCTCCAAATTCTATACAAAATACAGAATAATGTTCGATGGGGTCCAAAAATTGCAGTTGCCTCTTAGTCTATTACAAAGAATGAGGTAAAGCAAGGATAAAAATTTCAAATCAAAGAATTCTTAGTTTAAAACTTGTTTATATAAAATACTTTTTAAATCTTTTGAAATGAGACCAATTTATTTTTAAGTTTATTCAACCTAAGTTCTGACGTTTCCTACTCACATACCAACTCCATAAGTTTCCGAACGACTGCGTTTTCAATTAAGACCAGTTCAAATTAATTAGAAGCAGCAGCAGCAACAACAAAAGAAGAGAAATTTTCCTGCGGCATATCTGTTGAAGAATAAATCTGCTGAAGACAGCCATGGCAATTAAATTCTAAATTAATCCACGAATATATATACTTCAACATTCTTTTTTTTTTATTTGTAAATATATGTTTACTCCTAGTTTATATTGGATTCAAGGAATTCGCGATGCTTGACATTTTTAATTGGATACAAAGTCAATTGTGTTTACTTTGATTGTGAGGAAGTAAATCTTGAAATACTATTATTTCCATAGTCACCTTTCTTAAAGTCAGATGCTTTCCTAATCTGCCAGATTCAAGAGTGTGCAAGTTTATAAAATAAATCCTTTATATACATTGCCAATTTTTATGATTGGTGTTTGCATTTAAAAATAATATTAAATACATCTCTATCAGCAAAAAGAGCAGTATACTTTTCAAAATTTATTCATTAAAATGGATGTGAAGTTATGCATTCACTCCATTCATTTATTATTTATTTAGTAAAACCATTTTGGCAACAGGAAAAAGTTTCTTCAATGATCGGTTGAATGCTATTTCAGTGAAATTGGATGACGGCAAGTTGGTTTATTAGTATTCCATAACAGAGCCTTCTAGTGACAGTATCAGCCCCCAAAATTTGATAGATGCATTGTCATCGACATTGAATCCATCTGCCAAGTTTCATCCCGATTGGATGACGGTAAGGGGGTAATTAGCCTTTCGTAGATTTTCCCGCCACACACACACACACACACACACACACACACACACACACACACACACACACACACACACACACACACACACACACACACACACACACACACACACACACACACACACACACACACACACACACACACACACACACACACACACACACACACACACACACACACACACACACACACACACACACACACACACACACACACACACACACACACACACACACACACACACACACACACACACACACACACGATTGAAATTAAGCTAAAGAATTTAAAAATAACACAATGTATCCAAGTATTTAAAATAATTTTTGCATATAATATCTCTGGATCAAATGGTGAATAATGTACTGCAATGGAAATGAATGTAGAAACAACAATGTGACACTGATGGTTGCAATTGAAATTATATTATTCGTAAGGTACATTAAACGACAAAAAAAATACCAAAGAAATATTTGTTCTAATTTCCCAAAACATTTAGAATAATATTCAGATTTTGCTAAAGATATAAATATAATATATATAAAATTTTAAAACGTTCCAAATGAACTTAAAAATAATTAATTTTTAAATATTTTAATAATAATCCAAAATCAAACGTAGCAAAAAGACATTGAACTCTCCTTGGAGAGTATGAAAATAATCCTTTCAGAATATTCCTACCTCCAATGCCGTAAGCCAACCTCAAAAGAAATCTCCCTATGCCAGCCGGTACCTCAATTAATTGAAGATGCGCCAAAGCTTCTGGATCTGACAGAAGTAATAAGAAATTCAGAAGGTGAATGGCTTTAAGAGGAGCCAATTGCAATTATTGCTTCTCGGGGAATTCTTTTTGGCGATAAATGCAAAAGAAAGCAAGTGTTAGAGTCGATTTTGTATCCAATTAAAAGTGTAGTCGATTTCTTTTACCGAAAATGAACTTCGACTGTGGACGTTATTCTAATGAATAAGAAAATGGTCGATTGAACTCCAAAGAAGGAAGTTACCAATGTTGTTGTTTATGAATTAATATTAATTTAAGATATACTAACTTAAGGAAGTGAAGAAATGAACGTTTAATTGTATTATAATATGACTGAAATTGAATAAACTTGATTCTTATTGTATGCAAGAGCCATAACTCACTCAATCTTCAACTTACAAAGCAACCACAATTTTTAAATTTGGTATAAATATCAAGAATGAGTAACATAGAAAAAGTAATCTATTCCGTAATTGATTAACTTTAAGGGGTTAAACGTTCTAAATGTGGAATATCCAAATGTCTTGCACTTTTCATGAAACCATGGCTCTGAATATTTATAACGTTGCATTTTGGTATGCACATCTTTCTAAAGTATATTTTCTCTGCCCAATCTCGGAGAGGTGACTGAAAGTTTAGATACCCTATCGAACATCATTCTGAATTTTTTTTTTATAGAATATGGCGCAATGTTAGTAGATTATACTGTAGTGGTCTGGCAGGACCAAAATGGCCGAAATTGTAGAAAAAATTGATTTTGAATAAATTGAGCTAAAAGTGATTGCCAAATATTTCATAGACTTATTCAACATGAACATTCTAATTTGATATCCCTTAATTTTCGATGAGGAAAAGTGCAGACGATTTCACATCACTGATGAATATTACTGTTAATTGAAAACGCTTTAAGAAACACGGTCTGAATTTTATGTATACGCTACAAAACGATATTTTCAAAATAACCGCTATTTCAAACAACAACAGGGCGTAATCGAAACGTCGTTTTGTAGTTAATGAAACATGTTCAGAACTTTTTTTAATTCATACAACAGCGCCATCTATTGGAAAGCTTTGTAGTTAATTTTAAAAATTGAGGAATAAAATTCCTTAAATTACTCGAGTAGAATTCAGCAAACGATATATTTCTATTATCTTCTGTTTATTTTATTTTTAAATTCATTTTCCCAAAATCTCGCTCCATTTTGTAACACTATATACTTTATAAAAAAATAATATTTGAAAGCTTTACGTTGGTTGATATTATGGTCAAAATTTATTGAAGCATTAAGGTACATGAGATATATCATACTGATGATCCCTCTTAATAGATTTATTTAAGCGTCTTTCGAAATTGTATTATATATGACTTTACTTACGAAGAGTATTAATACATCACTTTGGGAACAGGGCTTATCAATGCAACCCTTACATTCCTGACAAATCATATGTCGTCTCAATTAATTGAAGATATATAAATATAATTGAATCCGACAGTCACAATACGAAACTCATAGGTCTGTATTAAGGAAGGAGGTTTATGGAAACGATTGTATTTCAAGAATTATTTCCTCATAATAAATGTAAAGACAAGTGTGAGTTCGTGTTGACTTTGAATTCAATTAAAAGTGTTGAGTGTCGAGGATTCTATTAACCGGATATAAACTAGGAATAAACTTATTTGGATAAATGAAAAAGGAATGTTAAAGGTCATATATTCGTGGGTAAATTCCGCGTTTAATTTTCGTAGCTGTTCATCTGCATATTTATTGTATGACAGGCATCTTGGGTGGAAAACTTCTTTTCAGAGTTGGTCCTAATTTATTTGAAGCGGTCTTTATTGAAAACGTTCTGTTTTGGAAAATTGTGATGTTGGCAAGTATGAAATGACAGATCTTCAGCTATATGAATTTAAAAGTTGTTTAATATGAATTTTGTTTAAACAGAAAATGCTTTGTGGAAATTTGAAATTTTTGTTTGTTTTGATCTTTATTTGTAGTTTGTGATTTTTTCCAAACATATACTTACGTTTAAGCTAAATTTATAACATTCTAAATATGCATATAGTAATATAATGTAAGATGATTATACTTTTCATAATTCTCCAAGAAGTAGTTGGAAGTACAAATTGCAGGTTAAACTTTAGGCCTATGAGATTTTTTTCTAATTCATTATTTTCTTTGTTTATTACTAGTTATCTTCTTTGTTTATAAATAATTACTTTTCTGTTGTTTTGTAATGTATATAAGAACTTAATAATCAGTCGTTTCTGAAAAAAAAAATTGCAATTTATAAAATGTCTCTTGTACTTCGTATTTATGACACTTTAAATTTTAATGATATTCATCTATTAATGAAAGCTCAAGTTATACAAAAACTATTTATGCCATTTTGAGATTTATCCTTCTCGAGACAACTAAGATCATGCTTTCTAAAACAATTCTATATTATACAGATTATAAAAGTTCGTCCGTTATGAAAAGTAGCTTCGGTTTCCAAACCCGTAGTTGATTGACAATTTACACTACTAGTAAAATTATTTAAACAAACAAACTCAGGAAGAGCATTATAATTCAATAATAATATAATTACCCATAAAAACAAAGTTTTAATATAAATCCTTTATATGCATTACCAATTTATTTATTACTTGACAGAGCGTCGACTCTATTGTCAACGTGTACTCAATGTTTGCATCTAATTTTAAATATCAAAAACACCTCTATCCAACAAAATATGCGGATAACTACTTTTCAAAATTTGTTTATTAAAAATGAATGCACTCGCATCCAAATATCTTTTATTTATTTTTCTTGAAGCAATTCTTTTATTTATTCATTAAAACAAGCTTGGCAATAGGAGGAAGTTTCTTCAATGATCGATTAAATGCTATTTCAAAGCGATGGGATGATGGCAAGTTAGTTTATTAGCATTTCATAAAAGCGACCTTTTTGTGACAGTGACAGCCTTCAAAATTTGACAGAATGCATTGTCATTGACATCGAATCTATCTGCTAAGCTCCAGACTGATTCGATGATGACAAGGGGGTTAATTAGCCCTCCGCAAATAGACATACAGCCAGATAACCACCCACCCACCTACACCCACAAAATTGGTTGGTTGTATTCAGATTATCTGGCGCCGTCAGCAACACGAGGGCTATAATGCGCCGAAACATTTCGTCATTTAACAAACCAACATACATTTACAAACACCCATGCCTAACACGGGACTCGAACCCGCAACCTCGCGGTCTAGAAGCCAGCACGCTAACCACTATACCGTTTGGTCGGCCCCCACAAAATTGAAGTTAATATAAAGGATTTAAAAATACAAGTATCTTTGTATACTTTTAAATAAAACTATAAGTAATGCAAAGGATAGATTTTATAATAAAACCCTTTATGCAAATGTCTCTGATGTCATACAGAATACATTTACAGAAATTTATTTTCTATTTCTGACAGAGTCATTTCGCGAATGTCTGAACCTTACCATACCTTAAAATGTAAAATAAGTTTCATAAAAGCGGTGAAGCACTTTTCAAATGTGAATTGTGGAAATTTAAAGTTTAATAAGTGATTTATATTCACTAAAAAATAACTTGAATTTTAAATCTTGAATTTTAATTCAGTCTGAAACGGGAAGCGAAGTGAAATAGTTAATGCTTTTGGAGTTTTATCTCAATTGAAGCAGCATTCCTTTCCTGTTAGTATAAATTCCTTTCAATGGCTTTGAAAAGTGTTAGGTATTTATTTTTTATTACTAGGAATATAGATTAAACATTCATTTTAATGCGATATCTAGCATTTGTATTTTTTATATTGTGATTCGTTGAATTTTTTAAAGTTGAATTCGTTGAATTTTTTAAGTTCAAGATTTATAGTTCTTTATTTTCAGTTGCCTTCATTAATTTAAAGATGATTTATTACCTAACGTTTTTTTTTTTTTTTTTTTTTAAATAATAAAATTAATATTATATTTTATTTGGAGGGAGTTTTTGTTTGATGAACCTTTTTTAAACAAAACCAAATTGATAAGGGATTTACTAATTTTAACGTTAAGACTTCTGTTGAACGTTTATTTACAATTGCACATTTTACAGAGTGGCCACAGAACGCGAAAAACCTGGAAATCAGGGAAATGTCAGGGAGCATTCTGATTCTTGAAAAAATCAGGGAAATAACTGGGAATTTTTTTAATTTCCTTGGAAATCAGGGAAATTTTCAGGCACTTTTTCACATTCATCGGTACTTTGTCGTCATTTACCCATCGATATAAATAAACAACTGGATAGACTTCTTAACGCTGGGAAAATGAAGCCGTTGCCAGATGCCGTTGGTGGGATAAAAAATACGGATTGCTGAGAATTGAAAATAAAATTTTGGGTTGTACGCAGCAGAAATGTCAATAGTAGACCTTAATTAGTAATAATGTGCAAAAAAATATATACTCTAGCATTTTACAAGGTTTTTCGCATTTCCCTTCAACTATAAAAGTGAACTGTGATTGGTTAATTTTCCCACCAGTTTCGCAATCCCCGGCGCGTTTTTCTCTTTGCATTGACAATGGAGCAGTCTATCCAGTTGTTTATCTATATCGATGCATTTACATGGGTATTTTTAGTGGTTATCGTTAGAAGATTAATGTTACGGAATAATTTCAACTTTTCATTACCACCAAAACTATGCTTTAAAAAAAAATGGACATGTTATATTTTAGCATACATATTCTATTTGATCAGGTTGTCTACACATCTGAAAACCTTGAAAAATCGGGGAAATTTGAAAAAAAAATTGCCGTAAAATCAGGGAGTTTTTTAGAATTCTCTCAGGAAAATCAAAGAAATATTAGGGAACTTTTTTCCTGAATCTCAGTAAGAGATTATAGACTGAGAGGCGACTGCAATTTTTGGACCCCATCGAACATCATTCTGAATTTTTTATAGAAATTGGAGAAAAGTGAGTAGAATACGAATCCACATGTCTGCCGTGGCAAAAATGGCCGAAACTGGTCAAAAATCGACTTTTAATAAGTTGAACTAAATCCACTTTCCAAATGCGCCATAACTTGCCAAATAATGAGCATTTTTTTTATTTGGTAACCCTCACTCTTTAATTTTCAATTAAGAAGGTTGCAGACGATTCAGATACCTGGCGACGGTCTACTTGCATCTATTAAAAGGGAGCCAAGTTGGCAAAAAATATTACGTCACTCATGACGTAACTGATGTCGTCAATTTGGCTTACTTTTAAAAGATATAAGTTTTCCAAGCCAAAGTTCAGAAATCGTTTGCGCTTTTTCTCATTGAAAATCAAAATGAAGTGGGTTGCCAGACAAATAAGTTTGTTCTATTTTTGGCAAGTTATGACATATTTTGCAATCGGATTTTAGTTCAACTCATTCCAAGTCGATTATTGACCAGTTTCGGCCATTTTTGCCACGGCAGACCTGTGGATTCGTATTCTACTCACTTTTATCTAATTTCTATAAAAAATTCAGAATGATGTTTGATGGAGTCCAAAAATTGCAGTCGCCTCTCGGACTATTATGAAATCTAATTCTGGTGCTCTTCCAAAAAATATGTTCCTCTGAGTTCTTAAATGTGCATGGACCAACTACCCATGTAATGATTATTTGTTAGGCACAATTAAATGCTTACAAGAATTGGCAGAGGTCAAGCGGGCTAATTTTTTTTGCTTATTTGATTAGAACTCAGAAATAAGTGAAATCCGGGAAAAGTTATTGAAATACATTTTTTATTTCACCTAAGATTTAGCGTCAAGTATTGTATTGATATGATTTTAGAAGTTTACTAAATGTCCCTATCTTAAATCATTTTATTACTCTTAGTGTGATTTTAATACGCAAGTTCATTTAAATTAAACGGCACTTTAAACGTAATATATTTAAAATTAACTAATTTTTAAATACTTTTACCCTAAGCAACAAATAAAGCATCCATTTAAAAAAAAGATAATTTCACATTTTGAGAAACATAAAATATTTTGAGATCACTTTATTTGGCAAAGAAACAATTCTAATCAATGATTGGATTCCTAAACATATTTTCTGTTTAATCCTGTGTTTTAATCCTATCTATGTGTAAGATTGATTATTTATGTTTTAATCTACTCTCGGTGTTTTTCTATGTGTCTAATCTAGTTTAGATATCGGTAATGCTAACTGTAATCCAATTTTTAACGATTAGAACTATACGAAAACACTTCGTGCTTTTTAAAAAGAAATGCAATAAAAAACCAAGCTTATTATTAAATGTATGTTTACTTAAAATATAAGATTTGTTAAATGTAAAAATTGCAACATAAAAACTAGATTAGATAATTAAATAAATTTAAAAATTAACTATTTTTTCAGCAAAATAAAATAAAGTGTAATAAAATTTTATAAAAATAAAATGAAATGCCGCAAAAATAAAATAAAATGTAAAAATTAAACGCTATTGAAAAATAAAATATTATGAAAATAAAAATTTTATTAATTTTATTAATTTTTTTCCTCTAAAAATAAAATTTTATAAATGCTTTTGAAACTTTAAATTATAGAGTTTTTCTTAAACCTATTTAAAAATAAAAAAATAGTTTTTAGTATTTTGCTGTTTCTGTTGGCAATTTTTTAATTAGTATTTTAATCCACACTGGAGGAGTGAAAGGGAAGGGGGGGGGGGGGTGCTGGCTAAACATATTGAAATTTTTGGCCACACTGCGAAAAACATAGTAAATAAATTTTTCAAATATTTTGAATAGCTTTAGGGGCAATGAACTTCGTACTAAACCATTTCTGTAAAGAAGGTAAAGTACTTATTGTTTCGTTAAAAATAATAATAATAATAATAATAATAATAAAGGAATGAAATGGCTAAGTTAAACATAATTGGAACGTGGTACGAGTTTTTGTGTGACTTGGTTATTACATGAACTCTCAAATAAGAAAAAGCAAATTTGTTTCAGTAATAGTGAATTTTAAAACAATTTTTAATTGAATGGCTATGAAACTGATGTGAAGTTAGACAAAATCTCGTATTCAAAATGTCAAGGACGTAATTCTGATTTCACTACTTTTACGGCCAAATCATAACTTGACTTTTTATAAAATATGATTTTGTTTAGATTTAACTTTTTTGTGTGTCATTAAACTTTATTGAAATTAGATTTTAATAAAAGTAATTAAGTAAAAAATTAATTATTTGGAACTCTAATGTCTATCCAAATTCTTCAATAACTATTTTACTTTATATCTTATTTGTTGTAATCGATAAATTCTATCGTATGTCTTCGGAAATTTCTGTTAGAAATATTAATCATTATCAGCTTAGTAGGTTATAATTTTTTTTTATTTAAAATGATTTTTATTTATATGATTTTTGTTTTAAAACAATATCCGGTCTCTTGAAATTTCTTAAAATATAAATTCATAAATGCAAGCTAAATAAAAATAGCATGCAACATTATATATATAATTTTTCGGTTAATTTTTAATGTGTTTCTGTATTTTTTTTTAATGCAAAATACACTTGCATTAAACAAATCTTTTATTTATGTAAGTTATCTTAAAATTGTTTTTGATGGTTTTTTAACTGTAATCAACTCCGGGTAGTGAAATAAATTTTAATGCAAAATTGTGGTCTTGCATATCCGTAATCTCCTTTGCGTTGTGTTTTTCATTATAAATTTCCCCGCATAACGAAACAAGTTCTACCAGGATATTCTATGATTCATCGCGTAGTAAAAAGAAATTCTAAAAAGAAATTGTAGTTTTGTATGTACGTCAATCCTATTTGTTTTGTTTTTTCAACTGATAGATCCATAGCTTAGTGAAACAAGTTCTACTGACTTACACTACTTTTGCGTAGGTTTTTCAAATGTTGCAATTGCTGAATAGTTAGAAAAAAATTCCTTCACACCTTTAGTCGCCCTTGCGATGACTTTTTACAAGTAGCAATCATCACGTAGTGAAGCTAAATCCAAGATTATGTTGTGTTCTCGTGCATACTCATTTATTCAATCCTCTTTGTGTTGTATCTTTTTAACCATAATATTCATCGTGTCTTGAAACAAGCCCTGCAGCGATATGGTGCTCTTGCGTATTCTTGGTACTATGCTTTGGCTTTTCAATAGTAGGCAGTAGACTTCAAAGCCTAGTGAAACAAGCTCTACAGCAATAGCTTTTGTGTATCCTCATTTCACTTGGCATTATCTTTTCAGCAGTAAGGTTTATAGCCTAATGAAATAAGTTCTACAGCGATATAGTGATCTTGCATATTCTTATTTCCTTTGCGTTGGCTTTCCAAAGGTAAGTTTATCGCGTAGTGAAACAAGTTCTACAGCGGTATTGTGCTCTTGTGTATTTTTAGTTTCCTTTGTAACGGTAACTTTCATCCCGTAGTGAAGCAAGTTCTACAGCGATTACTCTTGCGTATCCTTATTCCACTTGACGTTATCTTTTCAGTCGTAAGATTTATAGCTAAGTGAAAAAAGTTCTACAGGGATATAGTGCTCTTGTATATTCTAAATTTCCTTTGCGTTGGCTTTTCAAAGGTAAGTTTATCGCGTAGTGAAACAAGTTCTACAGCGGTATTGTGCTCTTGTGTATTTTTAGTTTCCTTTGTAACGGTAACTTTCATCCCGTAGTGAAGCAAGTTCTACAGCGATTGCTCTTGCGTATCCTTATTCCACTTGACGTTATCTTTTCAGTCGTAAGATTTATAGCTAAGTGAAAAAAGTTCTACAGCGATATAGTGCTCTTGCATATTCTTATTTCCTTTGCGTCGTCTTTTCAACGCTAAGGTTCATCGCATAGTGAAACAAGTTCTACAGCGATATTGTGCTTTGCGTATTCTTCGTTTCCTTTATGTTGGCTTTGTAATGGTAACTTTCACCACGTAGTGAAGCAAGTTCTACAGCAATTGCTCTTGCGTATCCTTATTCCCCTTAATGTTATCTTTTCATTCGTAAGATTTATAGGTTAGTGAAACAAGTTCTACAGCGATATAGTGCTCTTGTATATTCTAAATTTCCTTTGCGTTGGCTTTTCAAAGGTAAGTTTATCACGTAGTGAAACAAGTTCTACAAAGTTCTACAGCGATATTGTGCTTCTACAGCGGTATTGTGCTCTTGTGTATTTTTAGTTTAATTTGTGTTGGCTTTGTAACGGTAACTTTCATCGCGTAGTGAAACAAGTTCTACAGCGATTAATATTGCGTATCCTTATTTCACTTGACGTTATCTTTTTAGTCGTAAGATTTATAGCTTAGTAAATTTGTATTTTCATAGTTTGTGGGATTTTCAATTATAACAAGACTGAGAACAGGAAAATAAGTTTTCTTGCACATCTTTTACCACCTTACGATGACTTCTTAACTGCAACGGTAATCGTGTAGTGAAACAAGTTCTACAACATTATTGCCCTTGTCCTTAATCCCGTTTAGAGGATTAACGACAGAGTGCAGGATGCAGGCTTCTCAACTGCAACAGTCATAGAGTAATGAAACAACTTTTCTTGCATATCCTTAATCCCTTTTGCGATGGCCTCGCAACTGTAACAATTATCGCTTAGGGAAACTAGTTGTACAACAATATTAGTTTATTATCTTAAGGGCATATGGTACCCAAAAAAATGACGAAAATGTCAATTTTTCCATTTTTATCCCATAATGTGGAGAATATCTTTCTGAATAGCTGTACAAAAATTTATACTTGTACCTTTGATAGTTAAAAAGTTATATTGTATTTTCTAAACCCTCTCACACTATCAAAGCTGAAAAAGAAAACTTTAACACTGTCTTTCTCAGTTCGTTATTTTTCAGTTTGAGTGTAGTTTAAATCCTTAAGGTTTTTTTTAAAATTAAGTTAGGATTTGGAAATTTTTATAGTGTATTCATATTTATATGATAAACAAAAATTAGTATGGAATAAGGAGTGCTATGCTTAGTTTTTTTTTTTTTTTTTTTTTTTTTTTTAAATTAAAAATTTGAAAACTTGAAAAACCCCCGTTGTTTTTCTGCTATTTTTAGTGTAAAAATGTATAAATCCTTTTCCATAGCTTGCATTTTCAAATCCATACTAACTATTGTTAACAATTATAATACGAATATATTGTAAAAATTTCGTGGAAAAGTACTTAAAAATTGTAAAAGGAGTAGCACTTCGAAAAAAGTCTGAAAAAATTTAAATAAATTGAATTAATCAAAAATTATTTATTCAGAATATTTTTGTTGGTAAAATTATGTTTATTTACCATCAACACAATGTAAAACTACTATAGTTTAAATTTTAGTGGTGCAATTTCTGAAAATAATTTTTTCGGGTACCATGTCCCCTATCTATTTTACTTTGGCTTCTCAACTATAGCAATCATTACAGTAGTGAAACAAGTTCTACAGTAATATTGCTCCCTTACATTCTTGGTTCTCTTCACGTTGACTTCTGGACGGTAGCAATCAGTTGTAGAGTAGTGAAACAAGTTCTACAGTAATATTGCTCCCTTACATTCTTGGTTCTCTTCACGTTGACTTCTGGACGGTAGCAATCAGTTGTAGAGTAGTGAAACAAGTTCTACAGTAATATTGCTCCCTTACATTCTTGGTTCTCTTCACGTTGACTTCTGGACGGTAGCAATCAGTTGTAGAGTAGTGAAACAAGTTCTACAGTAATATTGCTCCCTTACATTCTTGGTTCTCTTCACGTTGACTTCTGGACGGTAGCAATCAGTTGTAGAGTAGTGAAACAAGTTCTACAGTAATATTGCTCCCTTACATTCTTGGTTCTCTTCACGTTGACTTCTGGACGGTAGCAATCAGTTGTAGAGTAGTGAAACAAGTTCTACAGTAATATTGCTCCCTTACATTCTTGGTTCTCTTCACGTTGACTTCTGGACGGTAGCAATCAGTTGTAGAGTAGTGAAACAAGTTCTACAGTAATATTGCTCCCTTACATTCTTGGTTCTCTTCACGTTGACTTCTGGACGGTAGCAATCAGTTGTAGAGTAGTGAAACAAGTTCTACAGTAATATTGCTCCCTTACATTCTTGGTTCTCTTCACGTTGACTTCTGGACGGTAGCAATCAGTTGTAGAGTAGTGAAACAAGTTCTACAGTAATATTGCTCCCTTACATTCTTGGTTCTCTTCACGTTGACTTCTGGACGGTAGCAATCAGTTGTAGAGTAGTGAAACAAGTTCTACAGTAATATTGCTCCCTTACATTCTTGGTTCTCTTCACGTTGACTTCTGGACGGTAGCAATCAGTTGTAGAGTAGTGAAACAAGTTCTACAGTAATATTGCTCCCTTACATTCTTGGTTCTCTTCACGTTGACTTCTGGACGGTAGCAATCAGTTGTAGAGTAGTGAAACAAGTTCTACAGTAATATTGCTCCCTTACATTCTTGGTTCTCTTCACGTTGACTTCTGGACGGTAGCAATCAGTTGTAGAGTAGTGAAACAAGTTCTACAGTAATATTGCTCCCTTACATTCTTGGTTCTCTTCACGTTGACTTCTGGACGGTAGCAATCAGTTGTAGAGTAGTGAAACAAGTTCTACAGTAATATTGCTCCCTTACATTCTTGGTTCTCTTCACGTTGACTTCTGGACGGTAGCAATCAGTTGTAGAGTAGTGAAACAAGTTCTACAGTAATATTGCTCCCTTACATTCTTGGTTCTCTTCACGTTGACTTCTGGACGGTAGCAATCAGTTGTAGAGTAGTGAAACAAGTTCTACAGTAATATTGCTCCCTTACATTCTTGGTTCTCTTCACGTTGACTTCTGGACGGTAGCAATCAGTTGTAGAGTAGTGAAACAAGTTCTACAGTAATATTGCTCCCTTACATTCTTGGTTCTCTTCACGTTGACTTCTGGACGGTAGCAATCAGTTGTAGAGTAGTGAAACAAGTTCTACAGTAATATTGCTCCCTTACATTCTTGGTTCTCTTCACGTTGACTTCTGGACGGTAGCAATCAGTTGTAGAGTAGTGAAACAAGTTCTACAGTAATATTGCTCCCTTACATTCTTGGTTCTCTTCACGTTGACTTCTGGACGGTAGCAATCAGTTGTAGAGTAGTGAAACAAGTTCTACAGTAATATTGCTCCCTTACATTCTTGGTTCTCTTCACGTTGACTTCTGGACGGTAGCAATCAGTTGTAGAGTAGTGAAACAAGTTCTACAGTAATATTGCTCCCTTACATTCTTGGTTCTCTTCACGTTGACTTCTGGACGGTAGCAATCAGTTGTAGAGTAGTGAAACAAGTTCTACAGTAATATTGCTCCCTTACATTCTTGGTTCTCTTCACGTTGACTTCTGGACGGTAGCAATCAGTTGTAGAGTAGTGAAACAAGTTCTACAGTAATATTGCTCCCTTACATTCTTGGTTCTCTTCACGTTGACTTCTGGACGGTAGCAATCAGTTGTAGAGTAGTGAAACAAGTTCTACAGTAATATTGCTCCCTTACATTCTTGGTTCTCTTCACGTTGACTTCTGGACGGTAGCAATCAGTTGTAGAGTAGTGAAACAAGTTCTACAGTAATATTGCTCCCTTACATTCTTGGTTCTCTTCACGTTGACTTCTGGACGGTAGCAATCAGTTGTAGAGTAGTGAAACAAGTTCTACAGTAATATTGCTCCCTTACATTCTTGGTTCTCTTCACGTTGACTTCTGGACGGTAGCAATCAGTTGTAGAGTAGTGAAACAAGTTCTACAGTAATATTGCTCCCTTACATTCTTGGTTCTCTTCACGTTGACTTCTGGACGGTAGCAATCAGTTGTAGAGTAGTGAAACAAGTTCTACAGTAATATTGCTCCCTTACATTCTTGGTTCTCTTCACGTTGACTTCTGGACGGTAGCAATCAGTTGTAGAGTAGTGAAACAAGTTCTACAGTAATATTGCTCCCTTACATTCTTGGTTCTCTTCACGTTGACTTCTGGACGGTAGCAATCAGTTGTAGAGTAGTGAAACAAGTTCTACAGTAATATTGCTCCCTTACATTCTTGGTTCTCTTCACGTTGACTTCTGGACGGTAGCAATCAGTTGTAGAGTAGTGAAACAAGTTCTACAGTAATATTGCTCCCTTACATTCTTGGTTCTCTTCACGTTGACTTCTGGACGGTAGCAATCAGTTGTAGAGTAGTGAAACAAGTTCTACAGTAATATTGCTCCCTTACATTCTTGGTTCTCTTCACGTTGACTTCTGGACGGTAGCAATCAGTTGTAGAGTAGTGAAACAAGTTCTACAGTAATATTGCTCCCTTACATTCTTGGTTCTCTTCACGTTGACTTCTGGACGGTAGCAATCAGTTGTAGAGTAGTGAAACAAGTTCTACAGTAATATTGCTCCCTTACATTCTTGGTTCTCTTCACGTTGACTTCTGGACGGTAGCAATCAGTTGTAGAGTAGTGAAACAAGTTCTACAGTAATATTGCTCCCTTACATTCTTGGTTCTCTTCACGTTGACTTCTGGACGGTAGCAATCAGTTGTAGAGTAGTGAAACAAGTTCTACAGTAATATTGCTCCCTTACATTCTTGGTTCTCTTCACGTTGACTTCTGGACGGTAGCAATCAGTTGTAGAGTAGTGAAACAAGTTCTACAGTAATATTGCTCCCTTACATTCTTGGTTCTCTTCACGTTGACTTCTGGACGGTAGCAATCAGTTGTAGAGTAGTGAAACAAGTTCTACAGTAATATTGCTCCCTTACATTCTTGGTTCTCTTCACGTTGACTTCTGGACGGTAGCAATCAGTTGTAGAGTAGTGAAACAAGTTCTACAGTAATATTGCTCCCTTACATTCTTGGTTCTCTTCACGTTGACTTCTGGACGGTAGCAATCAGTTGTAGAGTAGTGAAACAAGTTCTACAGTAATATTGCTCCCTTACATTCTTGGTTCTCTTCACGTTGACTTCTGGACGGTAGCAATCAGTTGTAGAGTAGTGAAACAAGTTCTACAGTAATATTGCTCCCTTACATTCTTGGTTCTCTTCACGTTGACTTCTGGACGGTAGCAATCAGTTGTAGAGTAGTGAAACAAGTTCTACAGTAATATTGCTCCCTTACATTCTTGGTTCTCTTCACGTTGACTTCTGGACGGTAGCAATCAGTTGTAGAGTAGTGAAACAAGTTCTACAGTAATATTGCTCCCTTACATTCTTGGTTCTCTTCACGTTGACTTCTGGACGGTAGCAATCAGTTGTAGAGTAGTGAAACAAGTTCTACAGTAATATTGCTCCCTTACATTCTTGGTTCTCTTCACGTTGACTTCTGGACGGTAGCAATCAGTTGTAGAGTAGTGAAACAAGTTCTACAGTAATATTGCTCCCTTACATTCTTGGTTCTCTTCACGTTGACTTCTGGACGGTAGCAATCAGTTGTAGAGTAGTGAAACAAGTTCTACAGTAATATTGCTCCCTTACATTCTTGGTTCTCTTCACGTTGACTTCTGGACGGTAGCAATCAGTTGTAGAGTAGTGAAACAAGTTCTACAGTAATATTGCTCCCTTACATTCTTGGTTCTCTTCACGTTGACTTCTGGACGGTAGCAATCAGTTGTAGAGTAGTGAAACAAGTTCTACAGTAATATTGCTCCCTTACATTCTTGGTTCTCTTCACGTTGACTTCTGGACGGTAGCAATCAGTTGTAGAGTAGTGAAACAAGTTCTACAGTAATATTGCTCCCTTACATTCTTGGTTCTCTTCACGTTGACTTCTGGACGGTAGCAATCAGTTGTAGAGTAGTGAAACAAGTTCTACAGTAATATTGCTCCCTTACATTCTTGGTTCTCTTCACGTTGACTTCTGGACGGTAGCAATCAGTTGTAGAGTAGTGAAACAAGTTCTACAGTAATATTGCTCCCTTACATTCTTGGTTCTCTTCACGTTGACTTCTGGACGGTAGCAATCAGTTGTAGAGTAGTGAAACAAGTTCTACAGTAATATTGCTCCCTTACATTCTTGGTTCTCTTCACGTTGACTTCTGGACGGTAGCAATCAGTTGTAGAGTAGTGAAACAAGTTCTACAGTAATATTGCTCCCTTACATTCTTGGTTCTCTTCACGTTGACTTCTGGACGGTAGCAATCAGTTGTAGAGTAGTGAAACAAGTTCTACAGTAATATTGCTCCCTTACATTCTTGGTTCTCTTCACGTTGACTTCTGGACGGTAGCAATCAGTTGTAGAGTAGTGAAACAAGTTCTACAGTAATATTGCTCCCTTACATTCTTGGTTCTCTTCACGTTGACTTCTGGACGGTAGCAATCAGTTGTAGAGTAGTGAAACAAGTTCTACAGTAATATTGCTCCCTTACATTCTTGGTTCTCTTCACGTTGACTTCTGGACGGTAGCAATCAGTTGTAGAGTAGTGAAACAAGTTCTACAGTAATATTGCTCCCTTACATTCTTGGTTCTCTTCACGTTGACTTCTGGACGGTAGCAATCAGTTGTAGAGTAGTGAAACAAGTTCTACAGTAATATTGCTCCCTTACATTCTTGGTTCTCTTCACGTTGACTTCTGGACGGTAGCAATCAGTTGTAGAGTAGTGAAACAAGTTCTACAGTAATATTGCTCCCTTACATTCTTGGTTCTCTTCACGTTGACTTCTGGACGGTAGCAATCAGTTGTAGAGTAGTGAAACAAGTTCTACAGTAATATTGCTCCCTTACATTCTTGGTTCTCTTCACGTTGACTTCTGGACGGTAGCAATCAGTTGTAGAGTAGTGAAACAAGTTCTACAGTAATATTGCTCCCTTACATTCTTGGTTCTCTTCACGTTGACTTCTGGACGGTAGCAATCAGTTGTAGAGTAGTGAAACAAGTTCTACAGTAATATTGCTCCCTTACATTCTTGGTTCTCTTCACGTTGACTTCTGGACGGTAGCAATCAGTTGTAGAGTAGTGAAACAAGTTCTACAGTAATATTGCTCCCTTACATTCTTGGTTCTCTTCACGTTGACTTCTGGACGGTAGCAATCAGTTGTAGAGTAGTGAAACAAGTTCTACAGTAATATTGCTCCCTTACATTCTTGGTTCTCTTCACGTTGACTTCTGGACGGTAGCAATCAGTTGTAGAGTAGTGAAACAAGTTCTACAGTAATATTGCTCCCTTACATTCTTGGTTCTCTTCACGTTGACTTCTGGACGGTAGCAATCAGTTGTAGAGTAGTGAAACAAGTTCTACAGTAATATTGCTCCCTTACATTCTTGGTTCTCTTCACGTTGACTTCTGGACGGTAGCAATCAGTTGTAGAGTAGTGAAACAAGTTCTACAGTAATATTGCTCCCTTACATTCTTGGTTCTCTTCACGTTGACTTCTGGACGGTAGCAATCAGTTGTAGAGTAGTGAAACAAGTTCTACAGTAATATTGCTCCCTTACATTCTTGGTTCTCTTCACGTTGACTTCTGGACGGTAGCAATCAGTTGTAGAGTAGTGAAACAAGTTCTACAGTAATATTGCTCCCTTACATTCTTGGTTCTCTTCACGTTGACTTCTGGACGGTAGCAATCAGTTGTAGAGTAGTGAAACAAGTTCTACAGTAATATTGCTCCCTTACATTCTTGGTTCTCTTCACGTTGACTTCTGGACGGTAGCAATCAGTTGTAGAGTAGTGAAACAAGTTCTACAGTAATATTGCTCCCTTACATTCTTGGTTCTCTTCACGTTGACTTCTGGACGGTAGCAATCAGTTGTAGAGTAGTGAAACAAGTTCTACAGTAATATTGCTCCCTTACATTCTTGGTTCTCTTCACGTTGACTTCTGGACGGTAGCAATCAGTTGTAGAGTAGTGAAACAAGTTCTACAGTAATATTGCTCCCTTACATTCTTGGTTCTCTTCACGTTGACTTCTGGACGGTAGCAATCAGTTGTAGAGTAGTGAAACAAGTTCTACAGTAATATTGCTCCCTTACATTCTTGGTTCTCTTCACGTTGACTTCTGGACGGTAGCAATCAGTTGTAGAGTAGTGAAACAAGTTCTACAGTAATATTGCTCCCTTACATTCTTGGTTCTCTTCACGTTGACTTCTGGACGGTAGCAATCAGTTGTAGAGTAGTGAAACAAGTTCTACAGTAATATTGCTCCCTTACATTCTTGGTTCTCTTCACGTTGACTTCTGGACGGTAGCAATCAGTTGTAGAGTAGTGAAACAAGTTCTACAGTAATATTGCTCCCTTACATTCTTGGTTCTCTTCACGTTGACTTCTGGACGGTAGCAATCAGTTGTAGAGTAGTGAAACAAGTTCTACAGTAATATTGCTCCCTTACATTCTTGGTTCTCTTCACGTTGACTTCTGGACGGTAGCAATCAGTTGTAGAGTAGTGAAACAAGTTCTACAGTAATATTGCTCCCTTACATTCTTGGTTCTCTTCACGTTGACTTCTGGACGGTAGCAATCAGTTGTAGAGTAGTGAAACAAGTTCTACAGTAATATTGCTCCCTTACATTCTTGGTTCTCTTCACGTTGACTTCTGGACGGTAGCAATCAGTTGTAGAGTAGTGAAACAAGTTCTACAGTAATATTGCTCCCTTACATTCTTGGTTCTCTTCACGTTGACTTCTGGACGGTAGCAATCAGTTGTAGAGTAGTGAAACAAGTTCTACAGTAATATTGCTCCCTTACATTCTTGGTTCTCTTCACGTTGACTTCTGGACGGTAGCAATCAGTTGTAGAGTAGTGAAACAAGTTCTACAGTAATATTGCTCCCTTACATTCTTGGTTCTCTTCACGTTGACTTCTGGACGGTAGCAATCAGTTGTAGAGTAGTGAAACAAGTTCTACAGTAATATTGCTCCCTTACATTCTTGGTTCTCTTCACGTTGACTTCTGGACGGTAGCAATCAGTTGTAGAGTAGTGAAACAAGTTCTACAGTAATATTGCTCCCTTACATTCTTGGTTCTCTTCACGTTGACTTCTGGACGGTAGCAATCAGTTGTAGAGTAGTGAAACAAGTTCTACAGTAATATTGCTCCCTTACATTCTTGGTTCTCTTCACGTTGACTTCTGGACGGTAGCAATCAGTTGTAGAGTAGTGAAACAAGTTCTACAGTAATATTGCTCCCTTACATTCTTGGTTCTCTTCACGTTGACTTCTGGACGGTAGCAATCAGTTGTAGAGTAGTGAAACAAGTTCTACAGTAATATTGCTCCCTTACATTCTTGGTTCTCTTCACGTTGACTTCTGGACGGTAGCAATCAGTTGTAGAGTAGTGAAACAAGTTCTACAGTAATATTGCTCCCTTACATTCTTGGTTCTCTTCACGTTGACTTCTGGACGGTAGCAATCAGTTGTAGAGTAGTGAAACAAGTTCTACAGTAATATTGCTCCCTTACATTCTTGGTTCTCTTCACGTTGACTTCTGGACGGTAGCAATCAGTTGTAGAGTAGTGAAACAAGTTCTACAGTAATATTGCTCCCTTACATTCTTGGTTCTCTTCACGTTGACTTCTGGACGGTAGCAATCAGTTGTAGAGTAGTGAAACAAGTTCTACAGTAATATTGCTCCCTTACATTCTTGGTTCTCTTCACGTTGACTTCTGGACGGTAGCAATCAGTTGTTGAGTAGTGAAACAAGTTTTAGAATATACTCAATCCTTCTTGAGATAGCTCCTTGAATATAGCATAGCAATCAGCTAGTAGTAAAACTTGTTCTACAGCAAGATTTCTCTAACATATCATGGATCCCTTTTGCGTAGGCTTTTTAACTTCAATACAAATTCTGTAACAATCAAATTACTCTAACAATGTTTTAACGACGATATAAATTTACGATTTGATTATGTTGCGAATCATTCTTCTGAATCTTCATAAAATCTTTTAAGTTATTATTAAAGTATAAATAAATTTAGAAGAAATATATATTTTCTTATAACAATACATACTCATGTTTAAATCATTTTGGGGACATATAGAATGGAAATATTATAATTTTACGACTTACTGTAATATTTTAATCAATATTTTAGGCTCGAGTAGCTGTGCTTTTTCATTTCATTGTTATATGGCAGGGGAAGCTCCACTATAGTTTTGTAGAATGTTGTAGTCAAATAGTCATCGTATTTAGTTCTTTATGCAGTTATTATATTTTGCTATATACTATCTTATACAATCTGTGCATCTCGTTGTTTACTGATTTTACACAATTGAGAATTCTATGATTTAAAAAAAAAATTCTGTAAATACTTCATAGAGCTCTTCATCTGGAAACGAATAAAAAAGTCTCCACAAAAACAGTTAATATATTGACATTGAAAATCAAATTGCGTATACCAGGAATCCTTAAAGATTAGACCATTAAGAATTATATATTTCTTTTTCCTGTCCTTCATTTTTACATCTGATATCACTGACTGAAACTTGAAGCCAAAAGAAAAAGTTCAATAGGAACTAGTTGTGGAAAATGTTACCGTTATCTTCAAAGATATTTTTGCAACAGTAAATATCTTTCCTACACTTGGCAGAAGGTGTTTTTTTATTTACTGAGAATATACAGAAATATAACATATCCTTCAATAACAGTATGTCATAAAAATAAATTTTTTACTGCAACTCTTATTTACGAATTGCAAACTTTTATTCGCAATAGTAAATTCTTTAAGCGATTTTGAGTTCAGATAGAGTTTTCATTGAATTTGACCACTTCAAAGAAAATAGAAAATATCCATTCCGTGCCATTAAATAACTCTCCCTTCTCTCTGAATAAAGTAGGATGTATTAGCATCGACAACGAGTCGATCTGTCAAGTTTAAGCTGTGTTGGAATGATAGTAAGTGGGTTGATTAGAATTCTAAAAATTGTGGCCCATCACGAACAATTAGGCAAAAAAAAAAAAAAAAAAAAAAGGTTTTTATAACGGTTTTAAAACCCAGCTGCAAATGGTAAACCGGGTATACAATTTTTCATAAAATACTACATATGTACGGTATATTTTGCGCCAACTATTGTGAATATAAAGTGGTTGGCATCTGAAGAAGTTAAGTTTCTAGAGCTGTTTTCTCAATTAGAATGTGCTTATGCAACTTTCTTGAGATGGAGCAGAAAATCTATGGACTTTTCAATACTTTAATTAATAGAGTATAACATAACAAGCGTTCTAGCAAACACTTGCTGTAACAATGTGATCCATAAATAACTGTGAAAGTACTTAGTACAGTGCATCTCAAAAGTTTATAGACAGCCATTTTTTTGGATTTAACAGCTAACTAAACGAAAACGAAAGACGAAATAAATTATGCAAATATGTATTGAGGTAATACAAATAATAAAATACTCAAGTAATTTTAAGCTGGCATAGATTTAATATAAAAAGAATAGAAAAAAAAAATGCTGTCCCCAAAACATATGGACAACTAGTATTAAAGGCTGATTTAAGTACTGATTGCCAAAATTTGCATATTCCAAGGACATGTACTTGTGACGCAATAGTTTCCTGACATAAATTCCAAATCTGTCTTTCCTTTTCCGATTGATTGGAAAGTGCAGTTTCCCAAAAATGAAATTTTGCAAGTTGATCTTTGAAATCTCGTGGAATGAAAGTTGTTGACATTGCAAGAAACACTGGTCGCAGCAGGGTTGGTATTTACCGAATTCTGTCAAAAGTTGACAATTTTGAAACAAAATCCCGTTCTGGGCGACCAAAGAAAACAACTAAACGGCAAGACATAGAGATTTTTAGATTAAATTCAATCCAGAACCAGTCTGTAAGGTCAATTTCAAGAGAAGTGATCGTTCTAGTACCATTTACGATGTCAATCAATCAAATTCTGTACTATCAAACGTTCTAGTATCAATAAAAATCCAAGATGCATCGACGGCGGCTGGCAAGGAAATTTCTTGATTATCGCAAAATGCGTTGTTCGCCAAAGTTTACAAAACAGCATCGTGTTCAGTGGGCCTGAAATCATATCAATTGGACGGATGAATAGTTGAGAGTTCTGTTCAGTGAGGAAAAAAGGTTGGGCATATTACTGCAAGATATTCGCAGACAACAAGGAGAGGGTTCATTAATGGCGTGGGGAGCATTTTCTTGTAATGGAACTAACGATATTGCTTTTTTTAAAAGGTCTTCAATTTTTCGAAGATAATTTCCATTTGGAAAGTTGCTAGGGTTGATGACAATTGCTAATTGCTTAATGACAATTGCTCCATTCAAGTGACAAACTCTACAATCCAATAGTTTAGACAAAACAAAGTGACTGCTATGGATTGAACAGCCCTAGTTTTTTACCTGAATCCAATGGAGAATCTGTGGAGAGTATTAACTAGAGGCATATATTCTAATGGTCGTCAAATTGCAACATTACAAGATCTAAAGTTGCAAATTGAACGAAGTTGGTTTTCTCTAAAACCAGAATTTCTTCAAACTCTTGTTTTGAATATGCCTGATCAAGATTTTTGAAGTGATTAGGAAAACACGGCTAAAATATTTGAACGTTAAAGAAAAAATGGGTTGTCTATAAGCTTTTGGGACAGTAAAATTTAATTTTTAATTTATATCACAAAGTCTGTAATTGTGTGATATTTTTGTATATTATTTTTATTATTGTCTAGATGTTATTTATAATTAAAAATGACTTGAAAATTGTTTTCCATCTTTTTAAATTGTAAAATAAAAAAAAAAAACGTTGTCTATAAACTTTTGGGACACACCATATATGTAGACTGGCAAGAATCATTTCACGCTATAGTCATGCAACACTTTTATCCGAATTCAATGCCGAAATCATGCTGAATACCTCTATCAACATTAAAGAACATCATACCATAGTATAGTCTTTATGAAGTGTATCATACCCTGATAGCTATAAGACTACTGTACCTGTTTTTCTGGCACTTCAGCGTGTATCTGAGAAAATATCGATCCAACATCGAAAACCGACCGTTAATCTTTCAACAATCGATTGAGAACAACCACAACCATTTCACTATCGAAACGCTTCCATCCACCGAATAATAAAACTCCCATTAGTCTGCCTTAATAGCCGAACTTGATAGTTTAGATATGACTTGATAGTTTGGACCGTAGAATAGAGCAGTTTTTAGGCGCAAAGGTTTTGTATCAATATTTTTTAATCAAGTTGTAGGTATAAATTCCGGTAAAATGCGAGTATGAAGGTTGGTTTTGATTAAATGTAAATTCTTAAATTAAAAGATTTTGGGTGTCCCAAAAAGGCTTGCCAATGGTTTTCTGTGTGTTTGAAACAATTTGGCTTTAATATTTAATTATGATTAAATTATTTATTTAATAAATATTTCATAAAAAAATTAATGAATATGTAGAAGTTATAAAATAAAAGTAAATTAAATCTAAATTAATTATGCACAAATTGCATTCACATAATGAAAATTTTACTTAAATTAATTAAAATCTGACTTATTACATATTTATGTCTGATTGGTAATTAATAACGATGAACCCAAAACTGGCATACTTCCAAATCACATATTTCTAAGTTCAACATATTATTTAAAACTAGATACTAAAATTAAAAAAAAAAAAAGCCTATTCAAAAGTAAAAATGTATAACAAAAATACTATTACATTAAAGTAGAATGCAAAAAATACTCTTTTAACGACTTTTTATTACACAACATTGCGATCTCAATAATTATCTCACGCAATAATTTTTCCTTTAATTTATATAAGCGAAGAAAATCTCAAAAATTCTAAGAAGTAAAACAAATCTAAAAATAAAACAGATATTTTATCCCAGAGAATACAAATATTTAATCACCGGGGATATTACAGGCGAAATGGAATGGTATGTGATAAAAAAAAAAAGATGTTCTTTTCATAAAAATGGTTGGAAGGCATTTTGGTTTGTTTTAACACTCTAAAAATAACGTATTTAGAAACTATCTTTCTGAGATTTCAAGGGGAGTTTTTATGTAGACTTTTATATCTTATCCAAATTGAATAAATTACAAATTTTGCATTTTAGTTGTAGGTTATATTGAGTTTGCATGCTTTCTTAAGAAATTTGAAAGATATGTTTTTCTTTATTGAAGGCAGATGAAAGTGCATTCGCATTATTGAACAATAGAAATTTTTTCTCAGAAAATTATTTACTTTCGTTCATTAAAAGGTTTTGTTGAAAAGAGATTGCAACTTGCTTATTTTGCTTTTTTGAAAGGTTGTATTTGGTCACAAACAATACGTGGCTTATTGAGTTGGTTATTGTTTATGTAATAACAACTTTATTCAATGCAAATATAGGCATCTCTGACAACTCTTTTATATTTGGTTCATTCCTGTTATAAAAAAATATATATTTTAATATTCGTTTCGTTTATCATTTTATTGAAAGGTCTGAATATTGTTAGGAACTTTGGGATTACCATAGCAGCCAAAGGCATCTTTCAAAAAAGAACTTTGTGAGGAACAAATAAAGATACTTGAATTATATTGAAAGATTTTAAAAGGGTTTCTCAAAAATAATATATATATATATTTTTATTTAGTGGTCATTTTAAAAAAATAGAAGTCATTCCACACATCTTATTTTAATAGTTTTTAATGGTTGGTTGTTTTCAGATTATCTGGCTCCGTCAGCAACACGAGGGCTATAATGAGCCGAAACATTCGTCATTAGACAAGCCAACATACATTTACAAACACCCATGCCTAACACGGGACTCGAACCCGCAACCTCGCGGTCTAGAAGCTAGCCTGCTAACCACTGTACCGTTTGGTCGGCGATAGTTTTTAATGAAATATTTATGAAAACTTTAAGATAAAAGGCTAATAGCTTGAGTTTTTACTAATTGCTTTCTTATTTATTATTTAGTTATTCCATTAAAAATACCCAAATCTAGTATAAATAAAAGAAATTTATCTTTAAAAAAATCGTTCAAATTATATATTTTTTTTAAAAGAGGCATTTTTATTGATTTGGTATTTGAGAAATTGTAAGAGGGTTGAATGCACGGTTAGAAATATATTAAATTGTTTTTAACTGCCTGCCAACCGGAATATATTCACCATTAATAAAACAAAAGTTAGTCGTACCATTATATTTACTTTTGCGTAGTTTAGCTTCATTGTATCAATGCATGAGTACTCTAATTTGGTCGATATCAATTGTGAGACCATGGCGGTTCAAATCATTCCATTTATTTTATGATAGAGTCGATGTCTATTAGAGGTCGGCGATATATCGATACGACGATATTTTTATCGATATTTTTTAAAAATATCGATATTAAAAATATTGATAAAGGTCGCCGATATATCGATATTTTCAAAGATTTTTAGTTTTTTAAATATCGTTTTGTAGTTTCATGCGTTTTTTCGATTTACTTTATTCCTTTTTTAAAAACTTCAAAACTAAAGTTTGGACTTGGCTGAGAGGCAGTTAAAATGGCACCAATATTCAATATTTTGCCATACACTTCATAAACATGGGCGCCAACAGGAGGGTACAAGGGGGTGCACCTCCCTGGCTTTTGAAAATTCAAATAAAATTGTAAAAAACGTATTAATTTATATTCATCGCTCTGTTAATTTTTCAACTAGTATTTACATTGTAAAAATATTGATCTAAATATTCAGCGTTGCCATTAAAAGCTATTGAAAATTATCTAGATTTTTCTTAAAATTACTGCCCCAATTAAGCGAAAATATAACTTTTTCTTTTGCAATAGATCTATTTCAGTTGGAAAAGTAGTCACCTTACAAAAAGCAATCAAGAAAAGTAGAAATTTGCCCCAAAAAACTTCATTTATGCCAAAATTGAAAATAACAAAAATAAAAAAATCATGTATCGATATATCGATATTTTTTTCTATGCAACGATATAGTATCGATATTTATTTTGATCGATATTTCCGACCTCTAATGTCTATCGCAGTATTTGTTGCAGCCAATCTTAATAAATTGTCCAAATGAAATTCAGTTAAGTTAGTCCTGTATTTATTCTTTATAAAATTCATCTTATATTCTATGATCTTATGGCCGTATGACTTATGTTGAAGTTTTTTGCGGGTCAGATGGCTGGATACACAAAAATATGTATTTTTAATTATTATCGATTTAGTAATAGATAGCATTTCTGAAAAATAAATTTATTTATTTTTTATGTTAATAAAATTACAATTGATATTTGATTTTTTTTTCTTCAAATAATTAAAAAAATAGTTTCCATTATTAGTAAATTAAAGTCTAAAAAAGAAGGGTATCTTTTGTTTCAACGTGTTACAATACGACTTGACCTAACTTTTAATAAAAAATATTTAAACTTTACTTACAAATCACTCAGTTTTAGTCGAAGTCAACTGTGAGACGATGACGGTCGAAATTGAGCAGTTTTATGAAAGAGTTGATGGTCTTTCGCAGTATTTTTTTGCAGTCAATTTTAATAAATTTTCGAAATGAGATTCAGTTAAATATTCCCTGTATTTATTCTTGATGAAAACCACCTTGCTGAAAGATTCTTCATATAGTTTCTTCAGACAAGAAATGGACTATTTTACATATTTAACAGATATTTGTGATAAATTAAAATATGTAAAAAAAAAAGTTCACATCGTAAAATTTTATTTTTTCATCTTCTGCGTTGTTGGTGGGCCGCAGAAAAATCTGTCGCGGGTCAAATCCGGTCTGCGGGCCGCGTCGTGTCAAACGCTGTTGTAGAAGAATGAATTTTAGATCAGAAAGAAAACAATATGATAAAGTTTTCAGTACATGCCATACAGACGGAGAGGTGACTGTAAGTTTAAATACCCCATAGAACATCATTCTGAAATAGTTTATGGAATGTATAGAAAGCTAGTAGATTACGAATTCACTGATCTGCCGGGACAAAAGTGACCGCAAATATTTTTTTTAAAAACAACTTTGTGTAAGTTGATCATAGTCAGGTTCGTCATTAGTGGCGTAATATTTAATGCCAACTTAGCTCTCTTTTAAAAGTTGCTAGTTAGAGATCTGAATTGTTTGCAACATTCCTCATTAAAAACTAAAGACCAAGCCTTGGTTACCAGCTAAAAAATATGCTCATTGTTTGGCAAGTAATAACATATTCGGCAATCGGATTTAGTTTAACTCATTTAACGTCAATTTATATATAGTTTCACCCATTTTTCACCGGCAGACTAGATTCATGATCTACTAGCATTTTTTTACAGTTTAAGGGTGTTCAAAAACCACCGCACTTCATATATATTTACATAATAATGAGCAAAAATGAATAATATTTGTAATTTGAACGCAAATCAATATTTATCGAGACATTTGCAATCAAAGTTTAATAAATTTTAACCAATTAAATCCTTTCGATCCATTTCTGGAAACTCTCTTTATTCGTCCGTTTTTCTTTGGAGGTTACCAGAATTTTAATCGTTCGCTGATTGGAAAAATTTATTTAAGTGGACGTGGTGGACCAAATAGCCAGAAAAATTAAAGTTTAAAATTTACTTTTTTTACCTTTATCACCTTTTGATTAACAGTTAATTTGAAAATATTTACAATTTTTAATGCTTGAATTTGAAGTTAGCATATGATTTAGAAATCCTAACTTTTCATAAGAATAAATTTATATTTGGGAATTCGTGTTGCAATAAATAGCAGATAATTTTGAATTTTAATATTATTGTTTAATTAATGATAGTTAGTACTATAAGAAGCATTTTTTTCATAAAATAAGAAACAATTATTGTTTACATGTAGAAATTGTTATTAAACATGTTATTGTTACGCATGTAGAAACATATCTTACTGTTATTAAATAAGTTGTTCAAAGGCAGAATGTTTGGACAGCATGGAAAAGGTCCCTTGATCGAACCTCACGAATGCTCGTCAACCTTTCTTTAAAATGAGTATACACGGCAGTGATCGTGACAGATAGGGTCGTGTTAGTTGTTTCTAACTCTACAAATTGAAAAAACTAAGAAATTTTTTATTGAAAGACCTCCAAGTAGGCACCACCATCACATAGGTATCGATTAAAAGACATTCCGGTGCAGTATTGCTTTCTTATAGCTATTACGCAATAAAATCTCTGGCAAATGCTGAAAGAAAATACCAGTAGAGGGCGCTGCAGTCATTTCTGAAAGTATTAAATTGTATAAATTGTATTTTTTTTTTTAGCAAGAGAACTACACTTCACTAAGACAATGTAACATAAAACATATCACAGATATCAAAATTTAATGAAAACGCCTTCCTGGAGGCTTTTCAAGGGGAAAGCTACACTCATTTTCTTCATGAATGGGTGGAAATATGAAAAATTTCCATCAAGCAACAAATTTATTAGAAGGAAATCATAACAAAATTCAGATAATAAAATAAACTAGTAACTTCAATTTATTACTGTTAGAGGGCGCTATATTCGCTTCGAAGAAAGTATTGAACAGAATTCGTTGTATGTGATTTTTTAGCAACAGCTACAAAAGGACTACACTGTATTAAAACATCATACATGGGTAACTCATTATTGGGTTACCCATACTATAAGGAGGAACGCCTTCTGGGAGGTCTTTCAAGAGGAAATTGGAACACATTTTCGACTTGAAAGTAAGGATATACGGAAAACTCTCATCAAGTAGCACATTTATTTGAAAGCGATTGTAATAAAATTCAGATAATCAAATAAACCTATAAAATAAATTTATTACTGTTAGGGGTCGATTTGGAAAAGTATTGAGTGGTTTTATGTTATGTATTAGCAACAGCTACAAGACAAGAGGACTATACTGCTCGGAAACATCGTAAAACATGGGCAGTTCATTTTTGGGTTATCCATATTATAATGAGGATTG
Source organism: Linyphia triangularis (assembly GCA_963978545.1). Taxonomy (NCBI): domain Eukaryota; kingdom Metazoa; phylum Arthropoda; class Arachnida; order Araneae; family Linyphiidae; genus Linyphia; species Linyphia triangularis. The sequence continues at coordinate 29,487,315 of OZ021731.1, forward strand.
CCTTCCGTGAGGTCTTTTAAAGGAAACTGTAAAGTATTTTTTTTTTTTTTAATTTGATTTTGTGAATTTCAATGGTCTTGTTCTGATTACTGTGTTTTTTGACGGGAATGTTCTCTATTTCCTTCCATTCGAGATGAAAATGCGTTTCAGCTTCTCCTTGAAAGACCTCCTGGAAGGTGTTTCTTCGTATAATACGGCTAATCTAATTATGAGTTGCCCATGTCTTAGGTTGTTTCCATGCGGAATAGTCCTGTTGAAGCTGTTGTTAAAAAATCACATACTTCAACCAACTGAATTTTACAAAGGGACAATAGCGTCCCCTAACAATAACAAATTGAACTTAGCGATTTATTTGATTATATGAATTTTGTTAAAATCTCATTCTAATTACTGTCGTTTGAGGAAAGTTTTCCATATTTCCTTCCATACAAGACGAAAATGACCCTCTTTAAAGACCTCCCGGATGGCATTCTTCTTTATACTCTTGTAACTCTGAATTGTTCAGTTGTAACGATATCACAATGTCTGCTGCTTAAAAAAAAAATCAAAAAAAAAAAAAAAAAAAAAAAAAAAAAAATCAAGTATAACTTATTTAATTCAATACTTTTGAAATTGACTGCAGTGTCATCTACCCGATAAGAGATTAAACAAATTTTTTATCCAATCTTCATAAATTTTATTGAATGTTCAATAAAAGTAAAAGTTGTTTCAATCCTTTTTTAGTAACGGTTTTCGAGGAAATAATTTTTAAAGATGGTGACACCCTTTAAATCGAATTTATTAAGAATATGGTGTATCTCAGAACATTCGTAAATGGAATCAAAAAGCATTAAAAAAAAAAAAAAAAAAAATCTTAGCGTTTCACTCTACGACACGCTTGGTTGATTCTGAAAATAATAATACAAACTAAGACAGCAAATGATATTTAAAACAAATGAAATAAAAAATGGGAATTAAAAAAATATATATATCATGAACAAAATGAAACCTTTCATTATTACGATTTGGCGTCAAATCAATCGCCAATTTGATGTGGGCGATGTTTAAGTTCTTTCATTGGAAAGGCGTGGGCAACTAGCATTTTATTCACTGCCATTGGTACGTTTGGAGTCGGTAAATCGGTTTTTATCTTTGAGCTGCCTGAAAAGAGTCCCAATTTTAAAAAAATGTTTAGACTCATAAATTTTCATTTGCTACCCGGACAATGAATTGGATATATGCTTTAATTTGGTTCTAGAATACGCGAGTACTAAGGAAATGTGGTCGTTTCTGAACACCCTGGATAAAAAAATTCGAAATGATGTTCCATGCGATGGCTAAATTTGCAATCGCCTCTTGGATTAATACAAAAATTGTTGTCTTTAAAACATTGTTTGAAAATGTGAAAATTATTTTTATTAGTTTAAAAAATAAATTGGCTCTAATTCTTATATTTAGTTATCATATATACTCGGTGTTAGAGTACTTATAGAATATTTTTTTGAATAAAAGCAGATTTGTACGTGCTCTAATAGCCACTACTTTAATTTTGGCCACCAATCTACCAAATTTTTTGAAATGAATAAATTAAAAATATTTAATAAAAAGTAATTATGTCTGATAAATTGCCGCTAATAAATTTTCATAAACGGCAAAACTATTCTATTGTATTTATGCATAAAGAATTAAGAAGCTATCATTATCTCTGATAAGAGACAAAAGCGAAAATGTCTGGAAGTTTATTTCACTTCAGTGCGACAGCTGCCCGTAACTAAAACTCACACATAAATCTTAATTTAAGCATAATTTGGCCTCAAGTACTCTTCCAAAGTGCCCAGAAGAATTCCTTTCAAATAAAACGAAAGCTCTTTCTCTTATTTATGTTAATTCTTCCATCTAGCGGTGGCATTGCTTTGAAAACCACGACATCCAGAAGGTTGTGTGATGTGAAAAGAATATTGATTGAACGTGGTGTTCGAAAACTAAGCCTAATTAGAATGAGTTTCAACGTTTTTTCCCGCCGGATTAATTGTCGTCTGCCAACAAAAATGAAATAAAGCAAAAATCGATTAAAATAATTTTTTAATGTTGTCATTTTCCACCACCTTTTCAATTCTGCATGAAATTCAATTTTTTTGAGTAAAATTTCACGCGGAATTGATTTCGGAAAAGATTTAATTGTGTTTTGATTGCTTTTGGGACAAAAAAGTTCCGGTTTTCTTTTGATATCTGAGGTAAAAGTTTTTGTCAAGTTCTTCAAGTTGATCAGACTAGGAAATTAAATTAGTTCAATTTAGAAAAATATCTTCTTTTTTATTTTTTGAGTAATAAGGGGAAAAAATTAATCGTTTATAAAAAGAATATTTGCTTTTATAATTAACAAAAACGAGAAGATAATAAAATTTTATTTTAATGGGAATAATTCTAAATTTAATTTTATTCCAATTCTTTGGTGGTATTGAAATCCCATAGGTTATTTACTATTGGTCTATTGGTAAAGATATATTTTTTTTTTTGGTTTCGGTTATAGAGTTAGTTTTATAAAATATTTGTTTGTATTTTTGGCTTATATATTTATTAGATGCATTCATCATAATAAATTAATCTCCTTTTTTCTGTAATAGTTCGAGAGGCAACTATTGGCGATAAATATTACGTCACCGATAGCGTAATATTTATAGCCAACTTGGCTGACTTTTAAAAGGTGAAATATCTTGGTGCCAGGAAACACAAATCGTCTGTAACTTTCTAAATGAATATTAAAGAGTGGTGGGTTACCAGAAAGAAAAAGATGTTCATTATTTGGCAAGTTATGCTATATTTGGCAATCGGATTTAATTCAACTAATAAAAGTCGATTTTTGAATAGTTTTGGTCATTTTTGTCTCGGCAGACCAGGAGACTAACACCAGTCTACTATCATTTCTCTACAATGTATAAAAAAAAATCCGAATGATGTTCGATATGGTAACTTAACTTGCAGTTGCCTCTCAAACTGTAAGAGACAAAGAAGATACATATTGGATAGTTGGCTAGATGGAATTATGATAAAAATACACCGATTTTCAAAATTAGTTACAATATTGACATGTGGCAACATATTGTTGTAAAATTTGAATTAACGGGGAAATTTTTATGTTTCTCGACAAGGTAAAGGCTATTAATACTAAGGGGTTATTTAGCAATTACGTTTGAGTGAGTGAAGCTTGCTTATGCTTACACAGCAATGAACCTTTCAACGAATGAAGTAAGCCTTTGCTTATGAACTTTTCAACGAGCAAAGTGAGCTTGGTTTTGCGTAGTAATGAACCTTCCTGCGAGCGAAGCGACCCCATTCGCGAAGCGCCTAAAGCTAAGACCTATACACCAATGACTGATCTTTACAAAGCGGGGCCAAGCAGCTATCCAAAGAATTGCACATAGTAAAATTGCGTAGCGAAGAATGGTTATTCAGCTAGCTAGTAATAAAAACATTGCATAAAAATATTAAATACAAGAAAAACTGAAAATTACAATTCTGTAATGCCAATTGCAATTATGCATAACTTCATAAACTCTAAGCCTTAGAGTTCGTATTACAATTAGTCCGAGAGGCGATTGCAATTTTTGGACCCCATCGGAAATCATTCTGAATTTTTTGTAGAAATTGGAGAAAAGTGAGTAGATTACGAATCCACTGGTCTGCCGTGGCAAAAATGGCCGAAACCGGTCAAAAATATACTTTTCATAAGTTGAACTAAAATCCGATTGCCAAATATGTCATAACTTGCCAAAAAGAGAAAAAACTTTTTCGTCTGGCAACCCACTGCATTTTGATTTTCAACGAGAAAAAGCGCAAACGATTTCTGATCTCTGGCTGGGAAAACTTGTATATTTTAAAAGTAAGCTAAATTGGTGACGTAATGTTTATTGCCAATTTGGCTCATTTGTGAAAGATGCAAGTAGGCCATAGCCACACATCAGAATCGTCTGCAACCTTCATAATTAAAAATTAAAGAGCTAGGGTTATCAAAAAAAAAAAAAAAAAAAAAAGCTCATTATTTAATCAAGTTATGGCGCATTTGGCAATTTGATTTAGTTCAACTTAACTTCGGCCATTTTTGCAACGGCAGACCAGTGGATTCATAATCTACTCATTTTTCTCCAATTTCTATAAAAAATTCAGAATGATGTTCGATGGGGTCCAAAAATTGCAGTCGCCTCTCTGTCTTAATGGTAAAATGACAAACTAGCATGTTCTTGGATCTTTCTTCGGAAACACGATCCATCAAACTAAGACGTCTTTCAAGACTAATCTGAGATCATTAGTGACTTTTTCCTTTTGGAAATCTTATTTTGTCGTCACCAGTGAATGTAACGCTTCTCTTCTTCATTTGAACATTGACCTACGTTTTACCAAAGTGCAAAAGAAAAAAAAAAGAGATTCCTTCCATGAATTCGTATTCTTTTCTGAAGAAAAAATCTAACATTTCTTAATAACTGTAATGGCACATTTTAATTATTGAATTTCAATTTTAGTAATGGCAATTTGATAGGAAAATGACTAAAATAATGATCATGCCAGAGCAGTAAGTATTAAGCAATGTGCAAAGTAAAAAAGGCAAAATACAAATGAATTAATTTTAATTAAAAGTCCTCAAAATTCTGAATAATCTCATGGAATTAGATATAGTTATCTTTTTTTGTCTTTTCAACACTTTAAGAACTTTTATCTTCTTGGAATCGTTCTTCTAAATCCTTAAAATTCCGACAGCTATGTTTAATTCTAATTTCAATTGCTAAGAATTTTTTTGAAATATTTTTCGAAGAAAGCTTATGAATGGTTACCTTTTGTTTCCAGTGGACTTTTATATTAAATAGAATATTTTGAATACAATGGCGGATATTTAGAGTACAATGAAAATTTTGGCTGGCATTTGCATAATTTAATACTCAAACACCGACTTCAGAATGTTCGAATATGATCATTCTCTTTTAATTAGATTTTAGTTTAAAGCTTTAAAATATATTGGTTGTTGAGAAGTATTTATAAAGCGAGACTGGAATCCATTCTACATTTTTATTTCTGACATTAATTTTGTTAAAAGGATCTGTTATGTCTAAATACATGAAAGACAATACTTAAAATTTGGAATAATAATAAGTTGATTATTCCAAAGCTTCGATTCTGCTCTTAGTCATGAAAAGTGTCAAATAGAAATTTTGATGAGTAATGAAAATTGCAAAAGAAAATTTTGAATTCTTTGTCTGCTAAAAATTCAGATTTGAATGGATTTCTATGTGTATATTTAGTATTGTGTCTTTCTTAAATGTTAAAATAAAGATTTTTATCAAGATAATTGGTATGCGGGTGTTTATGTAAGCCAGTTAAAACTGTTGAATTAAATTTGTATTTGTCAAATTTTTCCAAAAATGTGTTCATCTTGAGATTTGTGAAAAAACAATCTTCAGAATATTGGTGAAAAACACGTTTTGTGAAAATTGTAATTGATTATCAGAGGAAGAAGCGCCGAAATAATGCACACATTGAAAATGTATTGTAAATTAATCTAATTTGTAACAGAATTTTCTTTTCTATTTTAGAATTAAAGAAATACACTTTAAAATTATTACCTGACATAAGTAATGTTGATCTTGAGATTTATTTCGTAATTTATATATAAGTATGCTTTTTTTAATTTCAATGATCATTAGTTGTATATATAAACAATTAAAATTCAAGAATTCTTTGTTTTATGCTATAATTTATTTAAAAATGTCTTGATAGTAAGAAAAATTGAAAACAATGATTCATTTCATCCATTTTGATTTTTCTAGTTTATTTAAAAAGTTAGACATTTTGTTTCGTGTATTGTTCGACCCTCCAAAAACTACTACAAAGCCTCTGCTGATTGTATTTTAGAAGTTTGTTAATTAGGAATAATATCGCATTTTCTTGTACTCAAATATATATATATATATATATATATATATATATATATATATATATATATATATATATATATATATATATATATATATATATATATATATATATATATATATATATATGTTTATTTATTTACATACAATCTGTGATATTTTACAAGCATTATTTTGATGTACAATATCAAACTACAAGATTGTACTTAACTATGTATTTAATAAAAATTACTGTGCCACGCTTTACAAAAACTTATATGTTAATGAAAATCAACAGAAAAAAATAATCTATACAGTGGCATTCCAGTGGTCTGGTGAATAAAATGCTCACGACCGGTAGATCAAGTGTTTGGTCATGCCTCGCCGAATACTTGTGTGTACGATAATGAGAGTTGGAGCACAGTATATAGGTCGTAATCTGAATGTCCTTTCATTGATGTGGTGAGGTTGACTTGAGAGAGGTATGCGCTATACAGTTTCGACTTCGTAAACTTATCGTTGTTCAAAATTACTAGGGATATTTGATTGGGATAAGCACTTCATAATGGCAGAAATAGACAGCCGAAACAGTGTTAACTAAACTTAAGTAGCGCCATCTCTTGTCGTTATTGACAATTTTCCTAATAAAAAAATTTGGTATCATTCAGTAGGGGAGACTTGTGTACATAGGGACACCCCACTTTTATTAAATAATGTTTAGTTCTAAGTTTAATTTACTCACTTGGGTAAGTGACAACACCCAATTGCTCTTTTGGCAGCTATTTTGAAATCTTTGAGGAGAAAGCTGTGACAAATTATAAGTGGAAAACGGTTTTTATATGGTCTGCAGTAACATTTTGCAGCTCATGTCTTTTATTGTTCTATTAAGTTAAGTCAAATACTTTTCTTTGAATTCTAGTAAATAATTTTGTTTGTAAGTACTAAACGAGATGTTTAAATAAGTCCTTTCTTCATGCGTATTTTTAGTAGAAGACATTTTATATGATATTACCAAGTCGTGTACCTAGGGCCACATAGTTGCATATTGTGTTCAAATTGCAAGAACCACAATCTGTTGATGCTTCAAAGCGATAATGCATGTAGTTCATTTTTTTGGAATCAGTTTTTCAAGTTATGAAAATACTTGTAATTCACTAATAATTTGACACATTACAATTTTTAAAGTTATTACATGATAAACCAATGACCGATAATTACTTGATATTGTTTCTCTTATAAAATTCATCGATGCATGTTTGTTTCTTATTCATTATGGACTAAAACCTCACTTACAGAGATTGCCCCTAGATACATCAGCTACTAACCCTAGGTACAACGAGGTTTGGTACATAAAGCCATTTGTAAAATTTCTTTAAACCATCTATTTGACAGAATCTATTATCTTAAGTATTTATACTTATCATAAAGGGAAGTAATTACTATAAAGATGTATGCATATCAGTTTCACATTTTTAAACGGCACAGTGGCTCATTTTTTGTGCACTGAAAAAGGCGACCCTAGGTACCACAGGTCACCCCTACCCTATTTCAGTATTTTAAAAATATACTTTCAGGTATTTTAATTTCAGAAATCGTTTCTCAAGTTACTAACCAAAAACTTACAATCAACTTTTTAAACTTAAAAGTGCTATTTTCCAGCAATCAAAATAGAATATAACCAACAATTATCGTTTGCCTGAACGTTGCTATTTCTGTAATATTTGACGCCATGAGTTTAGGAGTGTTTCTTAAGGCAATATCACCCAGACATCAATAGCTAAATGTTAAATGATGACCTGATAAGCAACAGGGTCCAAGTGACTTTTCTTAATTTATGAGAAAATACACTTTAAAGTTTCTTATTTATATTAAATTTGATTGAAAATTATTTGTTGTTCAAATACTATCATCAGGAATGAAGATATCACTAGTTTTCATAGAATTTAATGTAAATACGAAACTTTAAAGTGTATTTTCACTAAAGTTAAGAAAAGTCACTTAGACCCCTTTGCTTTTCAGTCAATCAAGTAATTAAACGTAGTATACAAAATACTACGTAAATACTATTTAATTTGTCAACACTTAATTTTTTTAAACATGGAAACATTTAAATGCGAAATGAGAAAATACCGTTTTACCTAAATTAAACTAGTCAGATTCCCGTCACTATTTTACAATCCAAGTTCTGACTTTTTTTAAAATCTAATCCTGATAACCTGGTCTATGTCGTGTTATAATTTATTAAAAGATATTACTTTGCTTCTCATCCCCTCAACTTAAACATACTTAACTGGGTTTTTATAAGGGCGTAAATAATACCTTTCAGCTTGGATTTCGATGATATTTTTTTACAATCGACTTTAAAAACGATAAAACTTCCAAATGAGGTGGAGAGAGGGTTATTACTCGTGCATTTCAACTACGCATGCGCCGTGATTCCTTATAACATAAGAAAACAACAACTTCAAAACGCATCGTAAATGCTGTTAGGGCAACAAGTACGTATTCTAATCAAACAAGAACTGGTTAACCGCCTTCCCCGATATCTATTTATAGAAAATCGATCTTACGATCCAAACTATTCTCTTGTGCTTTCCTTCTCCCACATTGAGTGTATTCGGTAACTTGCTTCTTAATACCCCTCCTTAAAGTCCCCCCGGAAGCCAGGGATTATTACAGAGTAAGTTATTTGTGTCGTTCGATCTGTTTGGGGGAGTTTTATGTTCGCTAATTCTCTTGGGCGATCAAGCGTGTTTGACTTAGGCTTCTTTTTTTTTCCAGTTAGTTGGTTACTCTGGGGTAATAGTCCCAATCTTTTCTTCTTAAATAGGTGCCGTAAAAATGAGTAGGCACGATGTCGATTGGGATAAATGTATCTCGGATTGATTGCTGGGTTGCCCTGTGGGATTTCTTTCTTTATTTTTTTTTTGCCATCAATTTTTCTTGATAGTTAAAACTTTCGCTGCGTATCAGCGCGGAATGTTTTGTTACTCCCCAGTAGTCTGTCTTGATCAGACTGCTCACGATCAGAGCTTCCATTCAAGCTGAAATTAACTGAAGTAACAAAATAATATTTGTCACGTGACATAAATATTAGATACATCTTGTCTTCCACTATAAGTGTAGCTGGAAGCTCATGTTTTTAAAACAAGGTTTCAGGTAATTCCAGCAAAGAAATGCAACTCCGATCGGGTGCGCCGACCAAACGGTATAGTGGTTAGCGTGCTAGCTTCTAGACCGCGAGGTTGCGGGTTCGAGTCCCGTGTTAGGCATGGATGTTTGTAAATGTATGTTGGCTTGTCTAATGACGAATGTTTCGGCGCATTATAGCCCTCGTGTTGCTGACGGCTCCAGATAATCTGAAAACAACCAACCAACCAACCGATCGGGTGCAGTCTAATCAAGACAGACTACTGGGGAGTAACTCGACATACTACTAGGTACGTGATCGGCAGCGAATGTTAATCACGCGATATTGCGTGATTGGCAATTATCGTGTTAAGCAATCTGTAAGCGGTGAATAAAGAAATGAATAGACACGATGGCGATTATGAACATATTTTTATTAAGATAATCCTGCGTCTTGGCAAGGGATTTACGGCATTTTCCCCATGACCTCTTTGTATTCGAATGACTTATTCTAGTTCACTGATAGCAAACTACATTTTCTAGATAGCTCATAACCTGGTGATTGACCAGCTTTTGAAGTGTTGCCTATTTAATACTGCGTAATAGATTGCCCTTGGTTACTAGCGAACGCTAACAAGTATGGTGGAGGTTTGTTAAGTTGATCCTTATGGTGATTGTTTAACCTTCTTATGCTTCAAGTATCAAAGCACGAGCTATTCAAATGTTAAAGAGTTAGAGATCACTATTGCAGTTCTGTATTTTAGTTACGATATTTCGTCTTTTTTTCGTAAGAAAATTGACCCAACGGGATGGCTGAGTGGTTAGCGCTCTGACTTCGCATACCATAGGTGCGGGGCTCGAATCCAGGGTTAGGCAAGGATGCTCTTTGTGGTTTGGAATCCACGTTAAGATGTAGGTCCTGGCCTGATTAGCCGTTATTGTGCACAAGAGGTCGTTGACAGCATAAACCACAGACTCAATCAACATTTGTAAAATTGCGCTGCAGCTGGAAAAGTCACTCAAATGCTGTTAAAATTCAATAGAAGGTTGCTGTATATTTAGAGAGGAAATGCGAACGCTTTTGTTAAATCTCGGTTCCCTGCAAAAAATTTGAAAATATTTGTTTTCGTGAATTTTCTTTTTTCTGAGTTTTCTTTGATGAAAAAACTAAGTTATATTTGGCTATTTGTTTTAATAATTTAATATTATGAAAGAACTTATATCAGAGGTATTTACGTAGCTGGAGACTCAGTCATTACAAATTCGAAACTGTATAAAACTATTTAAGAAAACAAAAGATAAATTGTATTCCTCGCATGTTGGTCTTTAAGGTACTTTTACTTGTTCTCTTCCGTGCAAGACAGTTTCCCTAAATATATATAGTTCGAAAAGACATTTACTCCTTTAATTTTCTACTACTATAACTTCTAGATATTGTATAATACCAGTCGATACATGTTTATTGTGGTAATTAACTATAAGATCAATTTCTGAAGATGGTTTAAACCCCTCAGCTAACAAAATTATTCTTTTAAAACAACAAATTTGCATGCTAAAGGTAAAGGACATTTATATTTTCAAATTTCAAAGACGAGCTGATCAAATTAAAGAAACGACTCTGTTGATTCGATGGCAACTCTTTAATAATGTATATCTCTATTGTAAATCCTTGTATAAAATAGCGTCGTATACATCTTTAAAAGAACACGAAAAACACATGGTACCTCAAATGCAATTTGAAAATAAAGACACTGTTTTCTACTCTGGGACACGGTTATAAATTGTTGCCCTAGTGGTACAATCAGTAAAATACACTCATAAATGGGTTCGAATCCCGGATTAGGTATTGGTGTTTGTACCATTATTATTTTTGGTACGTGCCGACCACCCTAAGAATGCTAAAACTGGAGCTATATAAAAATTTTAGGTTTCATATTTATAGGCGTATGTGGTCTGGTGATTTGAGTATTCAAGCACCTTAAATGAGGAGCCTCGCGGGTTCGACCTTGCATTCCCGAATTTCGGTGTGTGTGATAATAGGGACTGGTACACTTTAAATTGATTATGGACTTTGATAATGGTGGCTGGTACGCTATAAAATGATTATGTACTTTGATAATGGTGGCTGGTACGCTATAAATTGATTATGGACTTTAATAATGGTGGCTGGTACGCTTTAAATTGATTATGGACTTTGGTAATGGTGGCTGGTACGCTATAAATTGATTATGGACTTTGATAATGGTGGCTGGTACGCTATAAATTGATTATGGACTTTGATACTGGTGGCTGGTACGCTATAAATTGATTATGGACTTTGATACTGGTGGCTGGTACGCTTTAAATTGATTATGGACTTTGATAATGGTGGCTGGTACGCTATAAAATGATTATGTACTTTGATAATGGTGGCTGGTACGCTATAAATTGATTATGGACTTTAATAATGGTGGCTGGTACGCTTTAAATTGATTATGGACTTTGATACTGGTGGCTGGTACGCTATAAATTGATTATGGACTTTGATAATGGTGGCTGGTACGCTATAAATTGATTATGGACTTTAATAATGGTGGCTGGTACGCTATAAATTGATTATGGACTTTAATAATGGTGGCTGGTACGCTTTAAATTGATTATGGACTTTGATAATGGTGGCTGGTACGCTATAAAATGATTATGGACTTTGATAATGGTGGCTGGTACGCTATAAATTGATTATGGACTTTAATAATGGTGGCTGGTACGCTTTAAATTGATTATGGACTTTGATAATGGTGGCTGGTACGCTATAAATTGATTATGGACTTTAATAATGGTGGCTGGTACGCTTTAAATTGATTATGGACTTTGATAATGGTGGCTGGTACTCTTTAAATTGGTTATGCACTTGAATGTTCTCTAATTGATGTGAAGGAGTTGATAAGAGAAGTGCTCTCTCAGGTACAGACCTAGTTATCTGGGTGAAGCTCTAACTAACAAGGCAAAACTGACTGTGTTAAGCAGGTAAATGTGGGCTAAGTAGGCAAACGGAACCTTTTGCTGTACAAGAAAAAACTTCATCCATAAGCGGTAGTTGTGTAGTTTTCATGTGTTTTCCCATATCGAAAGCAGTAGAAATGAACAAATAAATTCAAATGAAATCTACCACTGTTTAAATGTAAGAAACGCGTTTCACAATTTTACGAGAAGTAAACAAAGTTCCCGAATTTGTTCTAGTATTTCCACAACGGGAATTTTCAAATGGATGATTTCGCCTCTATTTACTACGAAATCGTTTTCCGTGAAATTGAAAGTTCTTTTTTTCAAATCCTTTTGCATCCTCTTCCCCCTTTCTTATTATTGAAAGGGATGCTTTTGGGCAAATAGTTAAGGATGTGCGTGTTTTGAAATCATTTGTAGTTATTTGCCATCTTTTCGCTGGGATCGAAGGATTTAGAAATAGATTGCGTTTCCTCGCGTTATTTCTGAAGATTTTTTCGGTGCTTGATGATAAATTCCGTTTTAAGCAAACAAAGTTTTAACGATTATACGATATTTTCTGGAGAATAATAAATATTTGTTCTAATTCATTGACAATTGATTAAATGGTACTAATTTATGCTTAGGCAAATGGAAATGGTTGTTAGGAATTTCGATTTCTATAACTTTTTAAGTAGAATTATCCATAAAGAGATGTTACTTTATAAGTATTAGGTTTCTTTGTGGTTTATCATTGATTGGGTAAAACTAAAAATACCTACAGAGTCAAAAGTCCTCCTTTTTAGAATCAAATTCCTCGAGAAAAAGGAAACATTAAATAGAAATTCGATTTTCTAAAATTTAGAACAGATGTGGTAATTATTATGTCGAAGTAATCACTGAAGAAAATTGAATCCTGAAGTATGTAAAAACGCCATTTACGTATTTGTGAAACTGTTACAAATTTGAGTGTCAAAAGTGATTGTACAGCACACATGTTCTTCATGGTTTTGATTTAAATTGTGTTTTGATAGTTCAGTTAATTAAGTTTTCTAAAAGTCAAGTTATCTAAGATAAAACTTCCCTTCATTGTATATCATTGAGAATTATGGGAACGTCTCGCAAAGAAATATATGGGAAACTACGTTAACTCACTGTGCAGTTCAAATAAATTCTTGAGAAAAATAGGAAAAATAGTGAAAAAAGTCTCTTGTCTGTTCATAGTATTATCCCAAGATATTATGTGACTGGAACTATTTGGATGTATTCACTTTCAGGGCAGCCAAAGAAATTATTCAATGTGGATGCAAAGTACATTTCTTCACAGATGCTAAATAGTGCTCGACAAATACTGTCAATTACCAATTAGTACTGTCAAAATTGTGAAAGAATAATCGGTTTATGCAATTACTGTAAGAACGACCATTAATTTTGCTGAGTATAACATCAGAGTCCAAAGAAGACAGCCTACTCTCTGAAAGGTGAATCGTCGTGAACTAAAGGTCGGCGATATATCGACACGACGATATTTTTATGGATATTTCTAAAAAAATATCGATATTAAAAATATTGATGATCGTTTTGTAGTTCCATGTGTTTTTTCGATTTTATTTATTCCCTTTTTAAAAACTTCAAAACTAATGTTTGAACTTGGCTGAGAGACAGTAAAATGGCACCAATATTCAATATTTTCCATACACTTAAAAACTATTGAAAATTATCTAAATTTTTCTTAAAATCACTGCAACAATTAAGCGAAAATATAACTTTTTTTTTGTTTTTGTAATAGATCCATTTCAGTTGAAAAAGTTGTCACCTTACATAAAAGCAATCATGAAAAGTAGAAATTTGCCCCAAAAAATTTTGTTTCTGGCAAAATTAAAAATCGAATAAAAAAAATCATATATCGATGTATCGATATTTTTTTCTTTGCAACGATGTAGTATCGATATTTATTTTGATCGATATTTCTGACCTCTATAGTTAACGCTTTTTATTTTCCAAAAGATACGAAGACCTCATCTACCCCCTCCCAGAGAGTAGTAGGAGAATCCTTTTTTGCTGATGAATATAAGGTTACAGCTTTGATACTAACTACATAAAAAATGCTAAAAAATGTGTAGGACTACAAATTCTGAACCATGACAAAGAAATATGGTGTCGACAGTGGAGTGTGGTGGAGGATACCAAATGGTTTGAGGGTGCATAGCGGCTTCAGGTGTAGGTGAATTTACTTTTTACAGACTCATAGATGGATAGTTTTGTTTACTTAGATATAATAAAAGAAAAAGATTGTAAAAGTATAACACATTTTTGTTTACGAAACTCTTGGGTATTTAAGCAGGGCAGTCATCGCAAGCATACAGCACAGTAGAAAAGCTATGGTTCCATTACAACAGAGAATAACAATTGAATTCTCCAATCCAGTCCCAAGATTTGATTCTGATCAAATATGTCCGAGAAATAAAGAAGCAAAAGTTAAGAAATAAAACTGTTACAAGCAAGATATCATTTTGAAAGTATTAAAAACGCTGCGGAAATTCATTGGGGTGACAGATAAGTTCATTTCATGTCCAAAAGTCTCAAAATAGTCATGCAGGTTCGTGATGTGCCAAACAAATAAAAATAATAATTATTAAATTTTGAGCTCACAAAGTTTGCCAAAGTTAAAAATAATTTCGCTGTACGGTGACTTTTGTTTCAGGATTTTTCTCTTTGATAAAACAAATGTTTTAAAAAAATGAACTCAAAGCCAAACTTCGAAATGGAAAATGGTTCCTCGAACAGAAACCAGTAAATGAATTCGTATTAAGATTATTTAAAAAAGGAAAAATCATTGAACAACAAAAATTGTTGATAGAAGTCACACGTGTGTCCAGAAAATTATTGGAAAATTTAATAGAGATGGGTTGATTGAAAATAAAAGTGGAATTAGGTATTCCGAGTGATGTCGCAATAAAGAAAATTTTGCATGAAATAAAGATTGATCCTAAAGTTAGTACAGTCAAACTTTCTGAAGACACTTCTCAAATCATTGGCAGTAGTGTAAGTGTTGAAACTGTGCGAAATGTTATTAGATTAGCTGGATGTAAAAATCGAGTTATTAGGAAAGAAGTCGTTCATCAGTTTGCAGAATCAGAAAAAAAGTTTGGAGTTATTTAATATTTAGTAATGAAAGTAAATTGAACATTTTTGGAAGTGACGGCTGTCGCATTGTATGAAGAAAGACCGCTTTGGATAAAAAAAATGTACGTCCTATAGTTTAACATGGTGGGGATCCGTCATGGTTTGGGATTGTATGGCTTCAACCGGGGTTGTAAATGTCGTTGTTGTAGATGGCATTCTGAACCATATGGGTTACTTGGATATATTTTACAACAATATAAAAGTATTAAAAAGTTGGGTTTAGAAGGAAATTTCATTTTCCAGCACGACAACAACCTCAACCACGTGGCATGTAACATCAAAATGTGGTGTCTTTTTTTATTATAAACAGAGCAATTAGACTCGTCGCCACAGACATCAATGCCATAGAAAGTCTGTGGGACACACTCAGCTGCCCAAAAACACAAAATTAGAAATAAAGCCCCTTTAAAACAAGATTTGCAAGAAGAGTGGTGTAAAATATCTTCAGATACTATCAAAAAGTTGGTGAAATAGGTACCACGACCTTTAGAGGACATTATAAAAACCAAAGGACATGCAACTAAATGTTGACACTTTCTTTGTATGTGAGATATTACAAAAATTTCATCGTATTCTCAATTTTTTAGTTGAAAATCATGTTTATTTAAAATGGCTTCGGAAACTTTTCGTTTTAGAAGATTTTCGTTGATTGTTCTTTATTTTTACTTTAAATTCAACGATTTGTTATGTGAAAAATTAAAAACATGTTTTCTCTTCTTAGTATTGTGCTATTGATATTGAAAGTTGGTTGGTTGTATTCAGATTATCTGGCGCCGTCAGCAACACGAGGGCTATAATGCGCCGAAACATTCGTCATTAGACAAGCCAACATACATTTACAAACACCCATGCCAACACGGGACTCGAACCCGCAACCTCGCGGTCTAGAAGCTAGCACGCTAACCACTATACCGTTTGGTCGGCATTGAAAGTTGGATTTATCAAGTAAAAATAAGGTGTATTCTCAATTGTTTGAGCCACTAAACGTAGTGCAAAATATACTTTTTATTAACATTTCAACTATATCTTTCCTTCATAAAAAAAATCAGTAGTTTCATATATTTAGAGCTTCAGATACAAATCAAAACAAGTTGAAAAGGCAATTCAAAATTGTAAATCTGCTGTTGACAGATGAAAACTCCTGGAAATGATAAAGTATTGCCAAGCTTGAAATTTTTCGCCATTTCTTTCCCGACAAAACTTATTCGCCTCGCTTGCTATGCGCGCCAAATTTAGTTTTCAGCTTACTTTAGAATAACTGTAACTGTGTTTGAAACCATTGGAATAGTTGAAAGTAGCGAACCGTATTTAACAGAACTAAAGAAAGTAAAATTTCTGGAGAGAGAAATATGAATATTCAGTTATTCTAATCCGTTAATGCAATTCATAAGATTGAAGATACGTTATGAAATATCATTGAGATTTATTCAAAAACTTTCAATGTATTACAAAAATACATACTTAGTTGAAGTATGTATTTTTTTATACTTAAATAAGATTAAACATTTTATCCATACCTTCAACCTTTTGATTTTTTTAACCTTTTTAATTTTTGCTTCAAATTAGATGCCGTTGTCCATGTATAAAAACGTACACATAATTAAATTTAATTTTAAAAGGGACATGTATTAGTTTTGAGAAATAACAAAAGTTTATATATGCTGCTAGTAATAAGAACCAGGGTGTAAACATGAATATATATAACGAACACAAATGCTTTAATGGTAAAATTGTGTTGTTAGTAAATTGAGTTTATTAAAATACCCTCCCAAAAAACCCAGGCTATTTCAAATTGTTTTAAGTAGATCTCGATTTATGAGCACACCTTTTTTCATTTCCCTTTTCGGATGTTTCCCTCATGGGATTTAAATATCTTTACTTTTTTCTATCTAACGTAAAGGAACACCTGTGCCAAATTTCAGACGTGTAGCTTCATTGTAAGTTTGAATATCCAAGTTCTAATAAGATATCTCTCTTTGCAGCCAAGATGGGAAGTTCCCAGAAAGTTTCTAGAAAAGGAATTTTGCGGTCGAAGCTTAAAAACTTCCGATTAAAGTTTATGCAATCCAACTAATCTTACCAAGATCTTTAAATTGATAGTTGATACATGCCTCTAGTATTTATAGTTTAGCTTTAACGAATTACAAATTGACTTCCAGTTGCTATTTCTGGTTGAATTTTGGTATTAGAACTCCTCTAGAGGTGTCTTTTAATTTGACAAGTCACACGTTTCTATAGTATTTGTAGTTGGCTGGAGAAAATTGTATCTGGATTTGAATAAACAACATATTTTTGACAAAACTGAAACGTCTTCAATAAATATCTTATAAAAATTACAGTAAATATTTTACGATTAAATATTCACCAATTTATGGCAGGTATTTAAAATTATCAAAGAGGCGAAATTTAAAACTTAATGGGACATGGGACACTACTGAAATTACAAAAATATCACCAAAAATGACATTTTTATTTTCGTTCTATAAATATTGTCGAAGTCACTAGCTTCAATTTCTCGTTTGAATTTTTGAAATCCGATGATTTTAAGTGATAAAATCTTTATTTTAACTAACTATCTTGAAGTATTGCATACTTGTTAGCAAAATTTAAATTTTTTTTTTTTTTTTTTTTCAGTTTCGCTTTCTTTACATTTTACGTATGTTCGAAAAGCTCCTTGCGATTCATTTTTTGATAAATCCACCTAATTTTTTGTACAAATAATGTTTAATGTACTATAAAAAGATACATACATGCTTTTTTTTTATGTCACATAATTTTTCTATTTAAAAAAAAAAAAAAAAAATGTCATGTTGAAAAGTTGAAATATATGCATTTTTTAATGAAAAATCACTAGCTCCAATTTTGAAATTTTATTTCTGTTCACCTATAGCACCTAAAGATAAAAGAATGATGGAAAATGTTTTTAATATATAGATAAACAGCTTCAAATATTTCTTCTATGCTCGTTAAAATATTGTGCCGCGAGAAGCATTTTGAAAAAAGTTAAAATTTTTTTTATTATTTTAATGCATTTTTCTCAATAATTTACTAGCCGACCAAACGGTATAGTGGTTAGCGTGCTAGCTGCGAGGTTGCGGGTTCGAGTCCCGTGTTGGCATGGGTGTTTGTAAATGTATGTTGACTTGTCTAATGACGAATGTTTCGGCGCATTATAGCCCTCGTGTTGCTGACGGCGCCAGATAATCTGAAAACAACCAACTCAATAATTTACTATCTATTTTAAATTACCTGCTCAAATTTTGCTGTTGTCTTATAAGTCATATATTCTAAGTTTGTGCCAAATTTTATTTAACTCTAAGCAAAACTAAAGAATTTTGGGGGAAATGTGCCATGCCTCCTTAACAATAACAAACGACCAGCGGAATCCCTCCGACAAATGATTCTATACCCTATCAGACGAAACTGACGTTTCATAATGAATTCGGAACCGACTCAATCACTCGAATCTTTAGCTTATTTCGAGCGTATCGAATAACTTGCTACGGATTCGGATAAATCCCTTCACTGTTTAATGAATCGTGGTAAGCAAAGGGCTCTTTGTTAATGATTTCCTCGATGTTACGAAGCGGTGGGATTCATTAGGGAAGCTGAATATGCTTAAATTTATGCTTTCGTGTTTTCAATTACGCCATCAAAAGCAATCACGAAAGGTGGTTTAAGTACTTGGAAAATCATTCATGATTGGTTAGAAGGTGTCCTGTTAAAAGACATACAATCCAGAACAGATATAGCAAGGATTACAAGGGGTGTGGAATATCGCACAATTTTCAATTATACTATAATACTAGTCGATGCATTCAAATTTGATATGGTGTTAGTTACCGTTTTTATATTTTCTCTCATTTAAATAAAAGTGGTGAGTTTGGCGATATTTTTGGCAAATAATCTTTACCTTAGTCAAAAAAAAAAAAAAAAAAAAAAAAAAAAAAAAAAAAAACGGATATCACATTGTTCTTTCTTATACGTGAAACAGAAGAAAATCAAACGTTGACGGCCGATGCTCAAAGGCAGCGATTTCTGTGTTAAAGGCACTCGTTTATCGCATTTCTACGGGAATTTTGAAGATGAGAATATCTATAGAGGCATTAGCACAGGGATTTAACTCAAAATCATTCGAGCCTTTTTTTTAGCATTACTGAAATTATGATTGTTTCATAATTTCAAACTTATGCGCATGCACGATTCTGACGAAAACCTTAGTGGTAGGTCCCATGATCACCACTAACTTGCACATCAAATTTGAACAACGTAAATTAATTTGTTCCGGTTGGTTGGTTGTATTCAGATTATCTGGCGCCGTCAGCAACACGAGGGCTATAATGCACCGAAACATTCGTCATTAAACAAGCCAACATACATTTACAAACACCCATATGCCTAACACGGGACCCGAACCCTCAACCTCGAGGTCAATTTGTTCCGGAGTTATGCTTTTATTACCCTATGTTAGCATATGGGTAATTGAAAGTAAAAAGTAACTAGAATTTTATGCTTTATTTTATAACTAAATGTATTATTATTTTTTTGCTTTGCTTTGTTTCTACATTAAAGTAGATAAACTTATATAAATGCTATGTTTGTCCAAGGTCAAAATTTCCAATCAAAATTTCCAACGGTCTCAAAAGGGCATATTCTCATTCCAAAATTGCCTACCAAACGTTTAGCGTGCTAGCTTCTAGACCGCGAGTTCGAGTCCCATGTAAGGCATGGGTGTTTGTTAATGTATGTCGGCTTGTCAAATGACGAATGCTTCGGTGCATTATAGCCATCGTGTTGCTGACGGCGCCAAATAATCTGAAAACAACCAACCATTCCAAAATCATTCCGGAAGTTACGATTGAAAGTGATCGAATTTCAATTTACAATATGTTAAACCAAAACTATAAATATTACAAAAATGTCCCAGATCAGTTCGAAAGTCTCGATTAGATTCACATTATCTAGAAGTAGCGGAAAAGTGGTTTAAACACCAACCGAAAGAATTATTTCATAGTTACATTGGGAGGTTCACGTCTTGAATGCAAATAAAGGTATCGGCTTGAAACCTAACCCTCTATACTAAACTTCAACTTAACTAGACATCACTTAGAAGGTAGATCGTGACAGTGCTCATAGGTATTTAATCCATTTTGGCGGCTTGAAAGCATACTGTTCGCCAAACTACAACTCTATAGAGAACAAAAGGCTATAAGGTTTGGCGAGAATAATGTCTTCACTCAGCCAAAATGGATTAAATACCTATGAGCACTGTCACGATCTACCTTCTAAGTGATGTCTAGTTAAGTTGAAGTTTAGTATAGTAGCATATTAACTACACAACTTGAGAGTAAAATTTGAGGTCAATTAATATGTTTAAGTGCAATTAGAAATGATAAAGAATTATATAAGTCATACTAAGATTGTTTTCACCTAAAAAATTGTTTTTATTAGTATACTTTTTCGATACCTCTAGTTGCATAATACAGAAAACTAGGGGTGTGAAACATTGCACAACTTTCAATATACTTTTCAATAATTCTTATATTATCTTTTCTTATAAGTGAAACTGAGGAGAGGAGAAAAAACGATCGTTGATGAGGTTATGCTCAAGTAGATAGAGCTTTGTGTTAAAGACATTCGTTTTTTAGCGTTTTACGCTAGTAAAGCATTTTTACGGGAATTTACGAGGTAGGGCTGTTAAGACTTTAAGAGGCATTACCACAGCTATTTTGAACAAAATCGTTAGAGCCGTTTTTTAGAAATTAGTGAAAAAAAGGATTTTATCTACCTTATGCGCATGCGTGATTTAGACGTAAACTTTAATGGTAGGTTCCATGCCCACCATTAACCCTCCTATCGAATTCGAACATCGTAGGTCAATTCGTTAGGGAGTTATGCTGACCACAGACGCACATGCAGACAGACGTAAATCATTCACTTAAGGGTTCAAGATTCAGAGACATGTTTTGGCCAAACTCACCAATTTGGAGATAGTTTTGCCCCTTATCAGTGAAACCTCCAATTCGTCAAAAGTTTTCTTGTGGTATGAAGTCCCAGAATAGCTTATAACCAGGGTTACAGTGTTCAAAAATAATTTTTACCGGTACGCAAGTTTCCCCGATCGTTGTGTTAACCCCAAATGTAGCTGAATTTTTTTAATTATAAAATGCAAATTTAACAATATTTTACGTAATTTACCAATATATATATATATATATATATATATATATATATATATATATATATATATATATATATATACCATTTTGCCGCCATTTTTGTGAACTAAGAATTACTCATAAATCTTTATGCATGTATTGTAATATAAGTTAGTGAGAGAATAATTACGTAAATTAAGTGCGCTTAGTATGCCTATATATATATATATATATATATATATATATATATATATATATATATATATATATATATATATATATATATATATATATATATATATTATATATATATATTATATATATATATTATAATACAATTTATATTACAATACATGCATAAAGATTTATGAGTTATTCTTAGTTCACAAAAATGGCACCTGTCCCAGTACATCCCTGCTTATAATGTGTAACTCAAAATTTATGACGTCAAGGGTTTCTACAGTTTTTATGGTAATTGTGAGGTTTCTGCTAAATAGTTGGCGTTGGTAGATCATTGCCATATTCTGTACAGGTAGGCGTGATTTACTAGAAACTTTCAAATCTGGTTTCCGCTGCTGCATTTCAAGCCAAGATGTTTGGGAAGCCGTGACGAGCCAGCGGAATGAATCGTTTTGTCGCCAACGTCTAACAAGGTAACTTTGATCGCAAATTAAAAAAAAAAAAAAAAGAAAAAGATCATTGAGCAGAAATTTTGGGGTTTATAGCCTTTTCGAAACATTTAGAATTGAATTTTAAAAAAATGCGGCAATTGTCCATTGAATACTTTTCCCCGTCTATGTTTCGTTATAGATTGTTCGTGATTATTAACACATTCTAGTTAGTTAGGGGCTGACTTTACTTAGCATACAGTGGCTCAAGCAATTAAGAATACATTTCGTTTTTTGACGGAATTAGCACTTTGGTGAATAATGCTCGAAAAATGTAATTATAACAAAACATTAAACTATGGACATTTTACTTTGTATAATGTATATATACAAAAAATATAATAATTTATTAAAAATCACATTATTCATACAGCTTTAAAACTTTATTAGACAAATTAAGCGGTCAAAAAATTGAGAATACACTTATGAAAAATATGTTTCACTACCCCTAAATATTTTCTACTTGGCTGCTATTTTAATGTAATTTTGCATGATCTTATCCTTAACTTTTTCAACCAAAATGTTTTTGTGAAGAAATTTGTTAGACGAAATTAAATCGAAACTTTAAAATAGAAAATGGCTCGTTGAAGAGAAACCGGTATTGATGTAAGGAAATTCCAATTAAAATTATTTTAAAAAACGAAAATCTTATTGAAATAGCTAAGATTGTTTGTAGAAGCCACACGTGTGTCTAGAAAATCATTAGAAATTTTTAAAATGATGGATTGGTTAAAAGTAAAAGTGGGAGAATAAAGCAAAGAATTCTGAGTGATATCGCAAAAAGGAAAATTTTGAAAGAAACCAAGGTTTTTCATAAAGTAAATGCAGTCAAACCTTCTGCAGAAATTTCTCTAATCATTGGCAGAAGTGAAAGTGCTGAAACTTTGCGAAATGTAATTATACAAGCTGGATATAAAAGTCGAGTTATTAGGAAAGAAGCCGTTCGTCAGCTTGCAAAATCTGAAAAAGCGTTTGGATCTGAAAAGCGTTTCATCAACTGAAGACAAATAACTTTTATATTTAGTGATGAATGAACATTCAATATTTTCGGTAGTAACGGCCGACGCTTTGTATGGAGAAACCCCAATACCCTTTTGTACCCAAAAAAATTACATCCTTCAGTTAAACGTGGTGGTGGCTCCATCATGGTTTGGGATTGCGTGACTTCAACGGGGGTAAGAAAGTTAGTTTTTATAGATGGCATTATGAACCATACTGTGTACTTGGTTTAATTTACAGCAATCTACAAATCTGTATCACGACGTTTGAAAGACATTATAAATGCCAAAGGACGTGCACCTAAATATTGACACTTTCGTTATATGTAAGGTATTACAAAAATTTCATTGTATTCTCAATTTCTTGAGGTGAATATCCTAAGTTTATTCAAAATGCTTCAGAAACTTCTTTAAATTAAACCATTACTTACGTGTAAAATTAGAGACGTGTTTGCACTTCTTAGTAATGTATTATTTATATTGAAAGTTATCAAGTAAAATTAAGGTATATTTTCAGTTGTTTGAGTCACAGTAGATCTCTATGGTGATTGTTAAGCGTTCTTCGACCTCAAATATGCACTATCAAGATATTGTAGTTAAAGATCAAGATCAGTGTATGAGGTGAACAGTGGTAGAAGCAGTGACAAAAAGTGGGGGGGGGGGATGGCCGGAAGTTGGTGATAAGTGCAATCCCCCCCCCCCCCTATCTTCAATGATAAATTTTATAATTTTGGAACTTATAATAAAAATATTAACTAGTAAGGAAATAATTTATATTTCCTAAAGTAACATTGAATAACAGTAACATTGAATCGAAAATTTATTGCCGACCAAACGGTATAGTGGTTAGCGTGCTAGCTTCTAGACCGGGAGGTTGCGGGTTCGAGTCCCGTGTTAGGCATGGGTGTTTGTAAATGTATGTTGGCTTGTCTAATGACGAATGTTTCGGCGCATTATAGCCCTCGTGTTGCTGACGGCGCCAGATAATCTGGAAAAAAAAATTATTATTATTTTAATGAATATTCTGAGACTTAGTTTTTTTTTTACTTGGAAGTAAGAGATCAAGTGAAGTAATAATTCAAGTTTTATACATAACTGTCTATTTAGATTTAAATAGTGATTATAAATATGCATACTTTCATGAAATTAAATTAATAGAAAACTCTAAAATGTATTTTTAAAAAACTAGCTCGTGCTTGTATGAAACAAGAATAAAAATATAACTTGAAAGAAAGTTTCCCCAGAGCTAAAAGTTGATCAAGTGTTACAGTATTAGTTAACCTTTAACTGCTGTGGTAGGGTGGTTTGAGGTGTTTTGCGCAAGAGCAACACAGGGTCCATTTTGCGCCAAACAAATTGGTGAACATCAGTTTAAAGTTTAAGAAACATAGAAACCGAAAAATTAATATAAAAGTCAAAGATGCGATATTTTAGGGGGTGGAAGCATTCTACAAAAAAAATGACTCGCGGTCTGTCAGACCGCTTACAGCAGTTAAAGGTTAATAAAAATAGTTATCCGAAGCAGTAAAATACATTTTTATAATAGTATGATATATATACCATACAGAGTTTTAAAGTTTTCAAATGTAAAAACTCACTTTTTCTCAGTGTTACTACACTTAAAGGTTAATATTAATTTTCATTAATAGTTTTTCGGCGGATTGAGTGTTTTTATTTAAAAAAGAGGAAGATGTATTTCAGTGGTTTTAGAAGTGTTTTTTTTTTTTTTTTTTTTTTTTTTTCTTTTTCATTACTCATGTACCTTTTCCCCAGAAACTGCTCAAACTATCTACTTGAGATTTTTAATAAATTTGAGTGACTTTCACTAAAATTCATTTAAAAAAAAAAAAGTACATGAATCACTATCAAAAGGTTCAGTAAAACAACAAGTGTTTTCTAAATGCACTGAAACAAAATTAGGTTTCTATGTGAAATAATTTCCGAGGAAAAAAGTACGTGAACTATGCCATATTAACATTACTGGTACAGAGGGTACCAACTCTCCTCAATAGAGGAAGATTTCAGTTCTAAATATCGGCAAATTATACATGCTTGGTTGGCTGGTTTGTACGCTCAGCAACCTATGTTTCTGCAAAATTACGGCTAATCAGGATGGGACCTACAACTTAACGTGTATTCTGAACCACCTCAAACATCCATGCCCATCCCCAATATTAGAAACCGGCACCTTTAGCATGAAAGGCCAGAGTGCTAACCACACAACCATCAATGCTTGGTATAAAAACCTAATGTTACCACAATAGAAAACACGAGGATTGGTTGTATTCAGATTATATGGCGCCGTCAGCAACACGAGGGCTATAATGCGCCGAAACTTTCGTCATTAGACAAGCCAACATACATTTACAAACACCCATGCCTACACGGGACTCGAACCCGCAACCTCGCGGTCTAGAAGCTAGCACGCTAACCACTATACCGTTTGGTCAGCCGAAAACACGAGGAAGTATTTTTAAGAAACACATTTGGTGCTTTGCTCAATATTTTGAATTCCGAATATCGATCTTAATACTTCAAATTCTTTTCTCTTTCCTACCTTTTGATATGAATTCTCTTTTTATGGAAAAGCAATTGCTTTTACCGACTGCAGATTTATTTTACGCCAATTTCATGGTATTACTTTTGACGCGAAATATGTTGAACGGCGCTTTGTGCCATAAAACGCTTTCTTTTATGGATGTTCGGAATCTTTAGGTATTTCATAAAAGCCGCAAAAGCTTTTTCTTTTTAGATTCGGAACGTGAGCTGCGTATTGTATATTAAATTGTTTTGGACATTGGTATGGGTTTAGAGTTTGCAATAGAATGAATTCATTTTTTGCGTTGGTCAGAAGACTATACAAATACAACATAACCCAACTGTCTATTTGTACTTACAAATAGACAGTATTGTTACGTTTACTCGATTTCTTTCGGTAGTTAACACTTAAGTATTTATTTAATAGTGTCCAAAATCAATCATTGTATAGGAATATAACGCTTATTTCATTAATTATAACTTTATAACATACTATATTCAGTGCCGAATTTTCGTAAACATATTTAAAAAGAGCAATAATGTACTTAAATATGATATGAAATAAAATTTAAAATTTTTAAAAGAAACAATTTATTTAGTCATTTAATGCATGGCTTATTTTTCCTAGGTAACTTTCTCATTGAAATTAAGCTTTAATTTGAATAAATTACTCTTTCCAGCATAAAATATTATTTAAATAGATTAGTAAATAGTCAAAAATGAAAAAAAAAATTTCATTTTTTTTTTCCTTTTAAAGTCCAAGTTATAAATAGCACATTTATTAAGATGATACCTCGATATAAATATAACAAAAATCTCTTTCAGGATGGAAAAAATAATTTTGTTTATAAAATATACGACGTCATAAGAAGGAGTTTTTTTTTTAAACACGTATTGTAAACACAATCAAACCATCCGTAATGTCGTAGCGGACACTTACCGTCCAACGTACCAATTAATGACTTTGTCCGTCACTTTATAAAAGAAAAATCCCAAAATCAAATTAATATAACTGATTGAGTTGACGCACTGCTAATATTGTCTAACTCGTAACATCAACGTTGAACATTTGTCTCTTTTCTTCATTAACTCATATTGGTAAATATATAAAAGATTAATTTAAGTCACCCACTGAAGGTCATGAACGCATATATACGTCATTTGATCCCCAGTTTTTCCAGCAAAAACACAACATTTTTAAATTTGTAAATAAAACTTAAAATAAAATATTTGTCAAACATTTTTATTAGGATGATAGTTTATAAACAATCTAAAACCAAATAAATGAAAAATAATTTTAAAAATTATGTATTTGAATTAGAAATATAATTTTAATATTATTGCAGTGAAAACAACTGTAGTGTTTCTCCCATTCCCATGACCGTCAGTGGGTTAAGTCATTAGTTCATTTTCTTTTAAGATAAATTTATGCACATTAACAACTGATGCGCCATTTTGTTAAGTATCGCAACATTTTTACGGCCGTCGTAAGTAATACAGCCCTATATCAAAAAAAAAAAAAATTGCATTTATTTTTTACACTTTCTAATTAATTTTTAGAAAATAATCTTTTTATTTCATTGAATGACTCAAGTTCTTAGGTTATATAAAGAGCTATACAATAATGAAACAAATATGTAAAAGTGTCAAAATGTGCATTTGATTTTTTCCCCTTTGATTTAGTGCTTTTTGGTTTGTGAAGGCAGTATAGCCCTTAATAGTTTTATTATTTAATTTTAAATAATTTTTTGTATTGCCAGAGCAACACCATGCAATATCTTAAGTGGTCTATTCTTAACGAAAACAAACTTTATATCATGCATAAATAGCTAAATGATAATGTATGTCGTTATAGAAAAATACTTTATTGAAAAATCAAAACTCCGCTTGTGACTTCGCTAAATAGTTTATATAATCACAAACAATTCAGAAACTATTAAATCTTTAACTTAAGTCAGTCTGCCATTAAAATTTTGTTATATAAAACTCACCGATCATGAATATTTTTTTGTGAAATTGATAACTTTGTGACATTGACAATTTAGTGACAATGGAAATTTTATGACATTGTCAATTTTGTGACTTTGGTGTTGTTCATTCTTCAAGGAAATCGACAAGGAATTAAATAAATCTAAAAATAACTCCCAAAATGCCTTTCTTCGCATCAGAATTCCTACCTCATAAACGTTTTAAAATACTGAATGAATTTTAATGAAATTTGAAAAGTGAATGTGGATAGGGCACGATTTGGTCATAACAAAAATTTAGGCATGTTTAAAGGAACATGATCTTAGATATTGCGATTTTCGTTCTTCTTATCTTGTTAATAAAAATAATGATTGTCATGACAATGATTGGTGAAAACAATTTACAACAATTACATTTACAATGTCCCGATCTTCAGTTTTAACTTTATTTTTTTATTGCCAAACAACATTTTTAACTTCTAGTAAATTTAGTTAATTATAAATTATTTTGTTAGATCTATTTTCTTCTCTAAAGTAAAAGAAGTAAGCGTATACAAAAGCTACTTTCACATATATATGTCTTTTACTAGTTTAATATTCTTATTCAAAAGGATAGAGATATTGACGCTAATTTGGTAAGAAATTAAAATATTTATAAAAGTATTATGCATATTTTGTTGGATATTCGAATATTTAAGTAATGCGGGCCAAAAGAAAAAGTTTATGATGGAATGACAGATTATGTTTTTACTTTCAATTACCCATATGTTTGCATAGTGTAATTAATGCATAGCCATTCGGTCAATAAGATTTTTTTTTTTTTTTTTCATTTCTTCACGTTTTGGAACATCCTGAATTCAAAAAAGTGGTCTAGAAAAATGTCTGTCTGTGAGTCTGTACAAGTGGTCAGCATAACTCCCGAACAAATTGACTTCCGATGTTCAAATTTAGCTCTTAACTGCTGTATGCGGTCTGACAGACCGCGAGTCATTTTTTATAGAATGCTTCCACCCCCTAAAATATTTCCTCTTTGACTTTTATTTTAATTTTTATGATACTATGTTTCTTAAATTTTAAAATAATGCTCACAAATTGTTTGGTGCAGTATAGACCAGGTGTTGCCCTTGAGCAAAAAATATCAAACCACCCAACCACAGCAGTTAAAGGTTAGTATGAGAATTAGTGGCGGCCATGGGATCTACCATTAAAGTTTCCATCAAAATCGCACATGCGCATAAGGTAGCTGCCATCGAAAAAATCCAGTTTTTCAGTAATTGCTATAAAACGGCTCTAACGATTTTAATCAAAATCACTGTTGTAATGCCTCTAAAGGTATTCTAAACATTCCCACCTCCAAAATTTTCATAAAAATGAAATAAAAGGGTAAAAAGTTGAAAAATGAGTGCCTTTAACTCAGATTTCTCTGCTCTTGAGCATCGCCCGTCAACGATAACTTTTTTTTCTGTTACATGCACAAGATAAGACAATGTAATGTCTTTTGAATAACATCGTCAATTTCACCATCTTAGCGGCTTTTTTTTCCCATGCAAAAATTATTGCCAAAAATATCGCCAAACTGGCAATTTTTATTGAAATGAGTGAAAATATGAAAACTGTAAATGACACTATAAATTTGAATGCAATAACCGATATTACAGTGTAATTGAAAGCTGTGCGATGTTCCACACCCCTAGTTTTCTTTCGTTAAGGTACACTACATTAAAAATGAAAGGGTTGTCGAATGGAATGTCTCTGTTAATATAACATGCTAATTACAACATAAAAAATGTAATACTACGTTTCTTTTATTCTGTAGATGGAGAGGATTGTGGAGAAAATGCAGGATGAACAAAATGGAGTTCCTGTTAAAACAGTCAAGAGTTTCATGTCCAAAATTCCTAGTGTTTTTACGGGTAAGTAATTTCTTTTGAAAATGTATGCTTTATTTTCATCATGCACAAAAATCTAAACTGTTTGTGCAGTAATATTTACACTGATTTATTATACGCACATTTTCAGTGTTCCTCTGTGTTTCTTCTCACATTTAAAGCTGAGTAAGTTCTTGTCATTGTTGCAAACGATATTTTTTTTAAAAAGATATTTCGTAAATTTTAATTCTTTTATTCTACTATCACTTTTAATTAGAGATATTTATTAATAAAACTGACCTTATTCAAGACATAATTATAAGAATGATTTTAACGATTGGCAACACTTTTGACATGCTTGAGACCAATCAGAAAATAGCTTTAAACATACATTTGATTTTTCATAATTCATAAGCCAATCGCGATACACATTTCATTTTCCCGTTCACATAGCAGTTTAATATCTTTTGGTAAATTAATAAAATCTAAAACGTTATACTTTGTATTATCTTGTACTAAAATATTCCACGTTCCAGAACATTATTGAACGTTCTTGTAATGTGTTACTCATTTTGATTGTTTAAGAGTTTTACGAAAACAGAAATTGTAACCGGAACGATAACTGGTGAGACACATAAACATTATGTTGACCCACGTGTTGTAATATGCTAGAAGAAAATTATTTAAAATAGCTCTGAATCAACATGTGCTTATATATAACTAGAAAGTAGTAAAGCTTCTAAGGCGCCCGTTGATAAAATGATGAATATAACAAACGCTTTAATTTTTTATATTAATTTTTTTTTAATGAAGAACCTCTTAAAAAAATTACATTGTGTGCGAATTCAACAAGAAAACTTAATGCATTGTTTGGATCTTCACTGACGATAGATACGGCGCAGTAATATATTTGAGAGTTACCATTAATCAAATCGATTATCGTTCTATCTCTTAACATTGTGTCGATTCTGTTGTCAGCGTGTGCTTGGTTTTTGCATCAAATTTTAAATACTAAAAACATTCCTTGCAACAAAATATGCGGCAAACAACGTTTAAAAATTTATTTATTTAAAATGAGCGTGAATTTATGCACGTCCAAATATATTGTATTTGTTCTAATCAAAACAATTTTGGAAACGGGAAATAGTTTCAACAATGATCGGTTAAAATATTTTCATTTACAGCGTTACTGCGCAAAGCTACGTTGAATTGACTGGGCCAGACTCCATAATGAATTTATTGTTCCGTGGACGGGTACGAAAGATTTGAAGCCAAAGCAGATCAAAATTTGCAGAAATTTATTCCCATATAACTCTTCGCAGATTCTCTTACAACTCCAGAACTTCTCGTTCTAACAGACTCAATACAGCTCTTTTCACAACAATAGAGCATAATACAGCAGTTAAAAACTTGACAACACAACTGCTAAAATCGCTGCAAAAGACAATGCAATACAGTTCGCTTTAGAACTACTCTGAATGCTCACTGAGACTCAGTATCTGAACTCAGTAATTCCAGTCAACTCATTGACTAACCTCAGTCAACTCCGGCTTAAATAGGGGAGGCGAAACTTCTTGAAACTTCTAGAGGTAGATATTTGGAGAACTTTAAAGATCGTAGTCGAAAAGTCCTAGACATGTACATGGGGACCGAAAATGTCGCCAAAACCGTCGCCAACTTGGCGAGATTGCCATTACCATAATGTTAAATGCCCTGCTCCTTGTAAAACTCGCTTCCCAGCGTTAACTCTGTAAAACTCGCTATCAAGCATTAAGACACACATTGCGGGGAAGCAAACTAAAGACGAACTATTGCCCTGCCTTATGTGAAATGTACATAAATTTTCCTAATTACAAAATTAACACTAATATACAAAATATACAAAATTACAAATATACAAAATTACAAATATACAAAATTACAAATATACAAAAATTCGTAACATTATGCATTCATGTCCAATTATCTTTTATTTATTCTGATTAAAACAATTTTGGCAAGTGGGAAAATTTTCAACAATGAAGATTGACTACAAACAAAATCTAAGTTATTGTAAGATATTTAAAACTTACTTTACTAGAAGTTAATACGGAATTAAAAAATTTGAAATAAATAAATTATATTTTATCGTGTCACTGCCTATTGACAAAATAATTTAAACATATATACTTCTATAACACATTTCTAAACCACCACAATCACCCAACCCCGCAAACTGGGTTAAGTTACCCAACACAAAGTACTCCCTAACATTGAATCCTGTTTGTCGAAGCATAAACTCTTAAACCCTCTGCACCTCCCCCAAAAAGCCCTTATCCCAAACGACCATACACCGAAATTCAGACGATAACATGAATGGGAACTTCAGCGAACGATCTCCTGGGAGAACTAGGGTTAAAACAAAATCGTCTGCTCCCGAACGGCGAGACTTTTGCTGAGGTAGGGAAATGTCCATTCTGAGGGGGGTGGAGAATCGTTCCATCGACCCGACATCAGGACCTTGGCAGACGATAAGTTAAATGGGGAATTTTTCTCCCATTCGGCACGCGAGGTTACGATTTTCGCACTTTCAGACGATACGTCATTTGTTTTGTTTTCTTGTTCTTTCAAAGTAGAAGGTTATTCGAATTCTGATCTTGTTTGTCGAAAGAAATTGTACTTGAAATTGCATTAAAGTTTTTTTTTTATCCGTGTTTAAAAAAACTAAAAATATTCTTGTAGAAACTTATGAGTTGAGAATAAGTTTTAGAATGATATCCAAAGGGAAAAAAAAAATACTCAAAATGAAATAGCATACCACGACTAGAGTTTTAAGAAGGCTCACAAAACTTTTCGAAACAACAGAATAATTGCTATCAAGTTTCAATACAAACTTCAATACATACAACTTTGAACACAGCGATAATTCAGGCACATGGAAAGTAAACATAGATCCGATGCTTTCCAAACAGCGTCCGATACTCGACTATCAATTATATTTTTCGCCTCTTTTTATAGTCTCGTGGCTGAAATTTCTAGCAAAACCCAGCCAACCAATCACCTGATGGAAAAGCCTCGATATTACCCGATTAATTTGGATGATGTCACCTTTTTTTTTTTTTTTTTTAACCTGCATTATCGCTGTCAACAAATAAATAAAAATAATATAGAACTTTAAAAGAAATACGTCATTATTTGCAATTATATACCGAATAAAATAAGATAAAATAGAACTTTAAAATAAATACGTCATTATTTACAATTTTATACAGGATAGACTGAGAGGCGACTGCATGTTTAGGTACCCCATAGAACATCATTCTAAATTTTTTATGGAATGTGGAGAAAAGTTGGTAGATTGCGAATCCATTGGTCTGCCGTGGCAAAAATGGCCGAAACTGGTCGAAAATCTACTTTGAATGAGTTGAATTAAATCCGATAGTCAAATATGTCATAACTTGCCAAAAAATGAGCCCACTTTTTCGTCTGGTAAACCAATCGCACTTTGATTTTCAATGAAGAAGGGCGCAAACGATTTCTGATCCCTGGGTCAGAAACTAGCATATTTAAAAAGTAAACCAAATTAATTAAAAATTAAAGAACGAAGGGTTACCACACAAAAAAAGAATGCTCATTAGTTATGGCATATTTGGCTATCGGATTTAGTTCAATTCATTCAAAGTCGATTTTTGACCAGTTTCAGGCATGTTTGTCACGGCAGACCAGTGGATTCATAATCTACTAACTTTTCTCCACATTCTATAAAAAAATCAGAATGATGTTTGATGAGGTACATAAACATGCTGTCGCCTCTCGGACCAGAATAAAATAGGATAAAATAGAACTTTAAAATAAATACGTTACTATTTGCAATTATATACAGAATAAAATAAGGTATAATAGAACTTTAAAATAAATACGTTACTATTTGCAATTATATACAGAATAAAATAAGGTATAATAGAACTTTAAAATAAATACGTTACTATTTGCAATTATATACAGAATAAAATAAGGTATAATAGAACTTTAAAATAAATACGTTACTATTTGCAATTATATACAGAATAAAATAAGGTATAATAGAACTTTAAAATAAATACGTTACTATTTGCAATTATATACAGAATAAAATAAGGTATAATAGAACTTTAAAATAAATACGTTACTATTTGCAATTATATACAGAATAAAATAAGGTATAATAGAACTTTAAAATAAATACGTTACTATTTGCAATTATATACAGAATAAAATAAGGTATAATAGAACTTTAAAATAAATACGTCTTTATTTACAATAATTTACAGAAAGTTTGTGTAACAATATGATAATATTATAATTTTTAATATGCTTGTATACTATTTCTAGACGGTGTTTTTTTTTTGCTTTTTTTTCTGATGATCTTTATACATCATTCTGTGATGATATCTTTATCCAAAACATTTCTGGAAATTTGTAATAGTTTACATATGGCAGCACTATAGAAAAAAAAAAATCACAAGAAAGTAAGAAACCTGGGCAGTCTTATACACCTCTCACCAATAGAATGCAATATCTAACTCGGAAGACTTACAAAAAGTATTTTTCAAGCAATCTTAAATGGGCACATCACTGATTATTAACCCTTTGCACTCCAGGCCTTTTTCGCGCGGAGGAATCAGCAACTCGAGACATTTTAGGTTCGGCTGGTGTTTATGGATTTCCTTCATAGAAACTAAACACAGTCATTGGCCTTGCATCGAATTTCCGCATCACACCTAATGGTCCTCTCGTGGTTTGGCATCCAATCGTGTGGTGCCTGAGAGGCGCCACTGGAGTGCAAAGGGTTAATAAACAGTCGACTTCCTCTCTTAATTGGCCTCTGTTTAATTGCATCTTCAGTTTGACCGAGCGATATTTTTTACTTTTAATTACTCATATGCATACATAGGAAAATAGAAGTATAGCATTCGGTCAATTTTTTTTTTTTTTTTTTTTTTTTTTTTTAATCATTTCTTCACGTTTTGGAACATCCTATTTCAAAAAAGTGATCAAGCAAAAATGGCTGTTTGTGTGTACGTGGTCATCATAACTCACGAATAAATTGACCTACGATGTTCAAATTTGGTGTGCTGATTGGTGATGGCACAAGGACTTACCATTAAGGTTTTCGTCAAACTCGCACATGCGCATAAGGTAGCTCTCATTGAAAAAAATCATGTTTTTCTGTAATTGCTAAATTACGGCTCTAACGATTTTGTCCGTCCAAAATTGCTGTGGTAATGCTTCTTAAAGTGTTCTAAACATCCCCACTTCCGAAATTCTTGTAAAAATTCTTTAATGGCGTACAAAGTTGAAAAACGAAGACCTTTAACAGAGTTCTATTTCCTTGAACATACCTAACCAACGATCATTTTTTTCTCCTCTCTTCAATTTCACTTATAGGTAAGGATAGTATAAGAATTATTGAAAAGTATATCACCAAAATCATCTATTAGGCGAATTTTTTTTTTTTTTTTTTTTTTTTTTTTAAAGACTCATACAAGAATTATGGTAAAAAATATCGCCAAACTGGCCATTTTTTTTTTTTTTTTTTTAAATAAATGAAGAAAATATAAATACGGCAAATGACAGAAATTGACATCAGTATTATAATGTAATTGAAAGTTGTGCAATGTTCCACACCCTTAGTTAAAATATGAAACATAAACATATAATATAAATAAAAAAACTTTTTAAAAGAGGAATACTTTTCACTTAATACTGTTACGGTATCGTACATGCTTTTTTTAGTTCAGTCATTCCACAAACCTTTTAGAAAGTTCTTCTGACAGCTTTGCATCAGGATTTTAAAATCTTAATGCATGTGAAGATATTGTTGGGGAAGACATGTAGCAGTGACTAGTTGTTAACAATGATCTACAGTAAGAAAATTTGTTGGATGACGATTTCATTGAAGCCATCACCAATTGCTTAAAGATGATGACAAAGATATCAATGCAAAGTCACATTCCTCATATCAGATACGGATGGTTTATAAAATTGGAAACGGTTCTATGTTTTGTTAAAGCTTGTTTTCTCGCAATGTGCTTTTAGGTTACCGTATACACTGAGTTTCAAGAACCATTACAAAAAAAATTTAAAATCTTAATGCATGTGAAGATATTGTTGGGGAAGACATGTAGCAGTGACTAGTTGTTAACAATGATCTACAGTAAGAGAATTTGTTGGATGACGATTTTATTGAAGCCATCACCAATTGCTTAAAGATGATGACAAAGATATCAATGACAAAGTCACATTCCTCATATCAGATACGGATGGTTTATAAAATTGGAAACGGTTCTATGTTTTGTTAAAGCTTGTTTTCTCGCAATGTGCTTTTAGGTTACCGTATACACTGAGTTTCAAGAACCATTACAAAAAAAATTTAAAATCTTAATGCATGTGAAGATATTGTTGGGGAAGACATGTAGCAGTGACTAGTTGTTAACAATGATCTACAGTAAGAGAATTTGTTGGATGACGATTTTATTGAATCCATCACCAATTGCTTAAAGATGATGACAAAGATATCAATGACAAAGTCACATTCCTCATATCAGATACGGATGGTTTATAAAATTGGAAACGGTTCTATGTTTTGTTAAAGCTTGTTTTCTCGCAATGTGCTTTTAGGTTACCGTATACACTGAGTTTCAAGAACCATTACAAAAAAAATTTAAAATCTTAATGCATGTGAAGATATTGTTGGGGAAGACATGTAGCAGTGACTAGTTGTTAACAATGATCTACAGTAAGAGAATTTGTTGGATGACGATTTTATTGAAGCCATCACCAATTGCTTAAAGATGATGACAAAGATATCAATGACAAAGTCACATTCCTCATATCAGATACGGATGGTTTATAAAATTGGAAACGGTTCTATGTTTTGTTAAAGCTTGTTTTCTCGCAATGTGCTTTTAGGTTACCGTATACACTGAGTTTCAAGAACCATTACAAAAAAAATTTAAAATCTTAATGCATGTGAAGATATTGTTGGGGAAGACATGTAGCAGTGACTAGTTGTTAACAATGATCTACAGTAAGAGAATTTGTTGGATGACGATTTTATTGAAGCCATCACCAATTGCTTAAAGATGATGACAAAGATATCAATGACAAAGTCACATTCCTCATATCAGATACGGATGGTTTATAAAATTGGAAACGGTTCTATGTTTTGTTAAAGCTTGTTTTCTCGCAATGTGCTTTTAGGTTACCGTATACACTGAGTTTCAAGAACCATTACAAAAAAAATAAAAAAAATTCTATACGATTTTCAGGATATATTCTCATAGCATATATGTCGAATGTGAAACTATTACTTTTAATTTTGAAAGTATTTAACTAAATTTTAACTCTTGCATAAATCTTATAAAGTTTGAAAAATCTGCACCTATTTAGTTTCAGCTACCCATATGTTTACATAGGGTCAAAATAACAACAACAATAAAAATAGTCAACAATAGTCAAATATAACAACTGGCCAAAATAATCTTTTCGATATTTTTTTTCTCATTTCTCCACGTTTTGGAATATCCTGCTTTGAAAAAAGTGCGCTAGAAAAAATGTCTGTCTGCATGTCTGTCTATACGTAGTTAGCATAGCTCCCGAACAATTTGTCCTACGATGTTCAAATTTGAGGAGCGAGTTAGTGGTGACCATGAGATCTACCATTATGGTTTTTGTCAAAATCGCGCGTGCGCATAAGGTGGAAATCATGAAAAATCACGAGGAAATGTTTTTAAGCAATTGTTAAAAAAACGGCTCAAACGATTTTGAATAAAACTTATGTGCTAATCCCTCTTAATGTGTTCGAATCATCCCCACCTTCAAAATTTCAGTAGAAATGCGGTAAAAGCGTAAAAAGTTGAAAAACGAGAGCATTTTATGCAGAGCTCTCTACCCTTGAGCATCGGCCACCAACGATTAACTTTTTTTCTGTTTCGTACTTATGAAAGGATAATGCAATGTCTATCGAATAACATCGCTAATTTTACCATCGTTTTTTTTTTTTTTTTTTTTTTTTTTTTTTTTTTTTTTTTTTTTTGCCCATTAAAAACTATTACCAAAAAATAGCTCCAAACTTACCATTTAATGAGTGAAAATATGATAACGGTAAACAGCACCATAAATTTTGATGCTCTGACCAATATTATAGTGTAATTAAAAGTTGAGCGATGTTCCACACCTCTAGTTAAACCTTTCATTGTGAAAATTGTGTTTTCCTGATTTTTTTTTTTTTTTTTTTTTTTTTCTAGGCTTGGAAAAAGTTTGCAGTATTTTGCATATTTTGCAATTTAAATTTTGCAAATATTCTAATAATATGTTTTGTAGCTATAAACAGTAGGTAGCATACTCTTTCGAAAATTCATTAAATTTTGTTTTTCAATTTAAGGAATTCACGAATTAAATATTTAATTTTCACTAAAAAAGTTGCATTCTTGTAGTTAAAATTTTGTTCTACAATATGCAGCAATAATTTTGAGATCAGATAATAATTAATGCTCAATTTTATTCCTAAAAATATAATGTAAAATGAGTTAAAACGTCAGTTCTTTCGTCATTTCAAATTAAAGATACGGTGGACTGAAATTCACAATTTGTCTTTTATTGAGCACCACAAATTTATCTCTCAGTATATTAGACTAATTTTTCAAATCTTTTTAACAGAAATATTTCTGATAAATTAAGATAATTTTAAATTGCTGTTAGTTCTAAACATTTTATAACAATTTCAAAAAAGTTGCATTAAATTATTATTGTATGAAATCCATATTTTTGTCAAGACGCAATAATAACATATCAAATCAAAAATTGTCTAATATTCGAAGAAAGCTGTGCATTTTCATTTCTTATAGGAGATAACCCGTTATCAGTTACGTCATCAGTGACGTAATATTTCTTGCCAACTTGGCTCAGTTTTAAAACATTGAAGAAGTTTTCAGAACCAGAGATCAGAAATCGTCTGTACACTTCCTCATTAAAAATTATATAACGGCTGGTTACCAAATAAAAAAAGAATGCTTATTATTTGGCATGTTATGGCACATTTGGTAATCGGATTTAATTCAACTCATTCAAAAACTATTATTGAATTGTTTCGGCCAATTTTGCCCCAGAAGAACAGTGATATTCGATGGAGTACCTTAATTAGCTGTCGCCTGTTGGACTATAAGTCACTACCTGCGATACGATTCCTTAGATGACTTGATCACCTGTCATTCCCTATACTTCTCAGCCAACAGTTAAACAAAACTACACTAAACAGATAAAGATCTGCCAGATCAATGGTTTAAACATGCAGAATTAAACCGCGCATAACAACTTTAATTTATGTGATCCGCCCAACGTCGACAGCCATTAATTAAAATCCAGGACGCCATGTCAGAGATTTAGGTGGAATTATCCGCTATTAGAATATTAAGCCTAGAGTTCCTCGTTATTCGAAGTGATGCCACTCTGGAAATGATAATTTCGTGTAATCTAGGAAATGGCGTGGCTTTTCGATGTCGTTTGCTCCAGGCGTGAAAACAGGAAAGGATGATAAGTGGTTGTGAGATGCTGAGTGGGGAAATTATTTTCACTGGTATATCTGCTTTGCAAAGTTATTAGTTTTGTGTTGGTTAATGGTCGGTAAAAGAGAGTTGTTGATGAAAATTTTTATTTTTAGAAGGCATCGCTATGTTGGTATAGCTGCCAAACGATTTTTTTATTTCATATTCGTGAGTGGCGGTTCAAATTAAAAGCCTATGAAATAAAAAAGTACCATTGTAATTCGTGGAATTTTATTAATAATTGCATGTACTATTTTTTATCATATGGAGTCATTTACAAGTTCAAACTAAACAAAATTTTAAAAAGTTAAATGACACACCATAATATTATTCCATGTTTATATTTAGAATCCAAAGAAACGTCGAAATACCAAATTTCATAATTTTCCAATGAGTGGATAACAATTTAAATGATGATAAGGAAATGACAAATTAATTTTAAAAAGAAAAACTGTCCTTTAACTAAAATTTCTCAAATAATTAATATATTTTAATAATTTTAAGTTTCCCTAGAATTTTTTTTTTTTTGTATACATATAAAAAATCGTTATCAAATTTGTTGCAAAAGATCCTCCAACTTTTAAAAAGGAAGATATAGACATTGTTCGGATTTATTTATTCTTTTTTTTTTGGTACGTTATCTTTTATAAGCACGAAAATACTGAATCTATTTTAACGAACACTTCAGTTAGAGGTCAAATGGATCATAAAAAAAAAAAAAATCAGGCATGTGACAGGATGTGAAAGCTTTGAAATATAAGTTTTTCCCCCCCTTTTAACACTGTAAAAACGAAGAATGAGTAATTTGACCATAATTGGAGTAAACAATGTAAAGTAATGGATATAAAACGAAAAATCTGTATTTTCAATTTTATTTTCTGTTGCCAGGGAGATTTTTAATTTATTAAATTACTCTTTTTATTAGTCTTAGAATTTAAACAAAAGTACTAATACACTTATACAAAGAGCTATATATGCATCTATCTCTAATGTGAAAGGTTACCATTATTAACCAGAATTAAAAGTATTTAAAATTTTTTCGTCAAGAATTTTGTCATTTTTGAAATTGTTTTATTAAATATTGGGAAAATATCGCTAAAACATTCTAAAAAAGTTCATTTTTTGTTATCATTCTCCTATTAATATATCTATACTAAACTCCAACTTAACTTGACATCACTAGATGATAGATCATCAAAGTGCTCATAGGCAATTAATCCATACATAATTCTCGCCAAACCTTATAGCCTTTTGTTCTCTATAGGGTTGTGGTTTGTCGAACATTATGCTTTCAAGCCGCCAAAATGGATTAAATACCTATGAGCACTGTGACTATCTACCGTCTAAGTGATGTCAAGTTAAGTTGAAGTTTAGTATAATAACAGTATACAATATACCGCTATTTTAGCCTTATGGGATTTTGTTCAAAAGGATTCAAATTCGAAGGGGATTGTATTTGGCCTTCTTTTCCCTAAATTTATGTAAAACAAAAAAGTTGAATTTTGAGAGCAAATAGTTTAAAATTAATTAAACATCTTAATGTCCCACATAGTTGTATTTAAACTTCCATCGGACACATTTAATGTGAGAGGCATAAGTGATTTTTTCCCTCGACCCTCCAACAAGTTAAAAATCCAATATATAGATTTTTTTGTAGAAATTTTCTATCTCTTTTTGACACTAGTTAGCTGCGCAGTTTGGCCCTAGTGTTGCCCCTGCACCAGACAATCAAATTCTACCAACCAATTGACACTCCTTATAATGGTTACATGGTAAGAGTATAAATGAACTTAATTGTATGTTATTTACATTTCTTGAATGTAGTCCATTAATCCCATTACACCCGAACTCATCGATCTATATATAATGCAAAAAAAACAACAAAAAACAGAAGGAATAAATAAGGAATAAGGAATAATTTTTTTTATTGTAATTTAACTACAAAAAAATACTTCAGTAAAAACTGACTTTTTAGTTTTATTTGAGATTAACATATATATACAATTTGATTATTTAAAAGTTGCTTGAAATGTAAAAAAATTAGCATTTATAAGGTGTTTATTTTGGAATCCATTATATAATAATATAACTCATAAAAAACTTTTATATGCATTGTCAATTTTTATATTCATTAACACAGCGCAGATGTCAAAAACGTTTCTAATTAGCAAAACGTACGGCAAACTACGTTTCAAAATTTATTTATTAAAAATGAATTTGAATTGATGCTCTGACATCCAATTATCATTTAATTATTCTGATTAAAGTAATTTTATTATTTATTTATTAAAAAAAATGTGGCAACAGGAAAGAGTTTTAACAATGAATGAACCTTTCAATGATATTTTAACGCGATTTTATTAGTATTGCGTAAAAGTGACCTTTTAGTGACAGTAACAGCCTCTAAATTTGATAGAATGCATTGTCATCGAACCTATCTGCCAAGTTTCAGCCCTATTGGATGACGGCAAGGGAGTTAATTAGGCCTTTGCAAATTCCGTCCTCATCGACAAAAGAGAAGTTAATATAAAGGATTTAAAAATTAAAACTGCTTAGAGAGTATATAGTCAAATGTTTCTTTATCACTATCAAATGAATTTTAACTCTTAAAAAAATGTTTTTAATAAATCGAATAATGTCTACTTGATTGTTTTAAGTGAGACGAGACAATTTCTCGTAAGTAGTAAGACGTTTATCACTACAAAGATTCAAGGTCTTTTCACAAAGGAACTCTTATATTTGAAGTGATATAACAGCGAAACAGTGAGAGACAGAAAGAAGAGACCAGTGGTATGATGAATAGACAGGTAACGAATTTGAAATACACCAGTTTGTCCAAAATTAATTGATTGGATGAAATTTAATGACAGTGGCTTGGGGTTTTCCATTGAGGCTTATTTTCGTTTGGACGGATTTGTCAGTAAACAAAACTGGGGAATATGGGGTACTTAAAACCCCTTCTGTGCGTTTTGAATAGCCACTGCATTCTACAAAAGGAACCGTTTCGGCTGTACTATTCAGTAAAGAATTCATGGAGGAGGTAAATTATAAATTCATTCCATATATTCGGATTTTACAATTATTTCCCAGTTGGCACAGCGGTATAAAAGAAAATAACAGGGATTCACCAGGGGAAATGCCATGGGCTCTGAAATCATATAGCCAGTCCATGCCAAATATCGAGCATCATTCCAAAATACACAATTTAAAAAATAAAATCGTGTCAAAACCATCACAAAACATATTTTTTCTATCCCTCCGTCCTTTCTCATAATATCGTATTTTAATTTTAATTTCTGCATCAACATTTCAAAACTTTCTGTGTATATTACCCTGCACTTCAGAGCGAAATAGGCCAAATTCTGTAGCAACGGCCAGTCTACAACGGTCCACTTTGGAATTAACCAGTGTAGGGCCAATATTGGCCAACGGATTTGTTCTACTGGTCTTATTATCATATTTCAATATTGCATCTTAATATTGCAAACATGTGTATTTAAATTTCCACACCTATCTATTCAACATATATTATTTGTCTCTTCCTTTTGTGGATCCCTTTCTAAAAGACCCACCCAGTATGTGGACCTGTTGTAATAAAGCAGAAAAATATCTAGAATCGTCTTTTTAGTGATCACTATTATCATAATCCGACTTGTTTTCATACCATTATGTTAAGACACACATTTAAAATTCAAAATTGAACACTTTTTTATATCCTTTATATTAAGAGGTCTGTCTACTTTAGATGCATGAAAAACCGCTATTTTTATTATTATTAATTTAAGAATATTGTTATGTTTATTGTTATAAAACTTGCTAAGCTTAGCAAAAACATTCGTAAATTACAAAAAAAAAAAAAAAAAAAAAAAAAAAAAAATATTGATTTTAACCACTTTTTTAGTGTTAAAATGATAGGTAAACAGGAGTCCTCAAAAAGTAGGTCAGTGTACGCTGATGAAAAAAATCTGAACAACGGCCCATCTGAAAAAAAAAAAAAAAAAAAAAAAAATTGTTTTTGGTTTAGTGTGACAGTGGCTACAACCCATACCTTTAATATTAATTTATATGCAAAAATGACAAAATGGCAGAAGGGGGGGAAAAAAAGGGTTTTTTTTAGTGTTTTTTGCCATAAAAAATAGTAAAAATTAAAATTTTGCAATAATTCTGGTACGGGATATAGCGATAAGTGTACAGAATATATGGTAAAAATTTCATAAGGATCAGTTCAGTAGTTTCTGAGATTTTTTCAACAAGCGCACACCTACCTACTTTTTGATGACTCCTGTTTACCTAGTATTTTCGCACT
Source organism: Linyphia triangularis (assembly GCA_963978545.1). Lineage (NCBI taxonomy): Eukaryota > Metazoa > Arthropoda > Arachnida > Araneae > Linyphiidae > Linyphia > Linyphia triangularis. The sequence continues at coordinate 29,530,536 of OZ021731.1, forward strand.
AAAAAAGTGGTTGAAATAATTTATTTTTTTCTGTAATTTACGAATGTTTTTGTTAAATAATATAGCGTTTTTTTTTTCATGCATCCAAAGTAGACAGAGTTCTTAAATTCGCTTTCGTATGTATGTATGTTTGTTTGTCGATGGGAGCCGAATCTGCAGATGATTAATTAACCTCCTTGCCGTCCTCCTTTCGGGCTGAAACTTGGCAGATAGATTCAATGTCGATGGCAATGCATTCTATCAAATTTTGGGGGATGTAACTGTCATTAAAAGGTCATTTTTACTGAATACTAATAAACCAACTTCATCAGTCATCCAATCGCGTTAAAAAAGCATTGAACCGACCATTGTTGAAACTCTTTCCTGCTCCCAAATTATTTTTAATAAATAATAAAATTACTTTAATCAGAATGAATAAACGATATTTCGATGCGAGATTCACCTCCATTTTAAATAAATAAATTTTGAAAAGTAGTTTGTCGCACATTCTGCTGATAGAAATGTTTTTGATGTCGGCTCTGTGTTAAGAAATATAAAAATTGACGATGCACATAAAGGATTTTTTAAAAACTCCGTTTTTATGGTTTCAAAAAAAATATATATATACAATAACGAAGCAGCTCGACCGAAGTCGACGATTCTGCAGAGCAAACGAAATAATCCGCAACATCGGAAACTTTCTCTTCCCCTCAGCAAATAACGGCGCCGTTTTTCGACGCAATCCGAAACGACAGAAGAATTTTCCTTTGTGCATCGGCAGGCAGATGCATTCCTTGTTTACCTCAAGGATCAGGAGGCGGGAGGATCGATTTTGACGGCGGAGGTGGGAAGGCGGCTCTGGAGATATAAATAGCCCCATCCCCTCCATCGACGGCTTCAATCGGTAGATGGAAAAGATATAGGATTCCTTTTTTTTTTAAAAGAGCAGATATCTTTTTTTTTGTGCATGTCTTGTTTAATGTCCAGAAAAGGGATCAAAGGGTTTACTATCCTGGATTGTTGTTAGCTGGGGATTCAGACCTGTCACCGTTGTGAGATGGTCAAGAGAATGAATAGAGGGTAAATCCTGATAAATTATGGATTTGCGTTTGTTGTTTATGTTCGTGGGTAGTTTTAATCCTTTAATAAATGTATATGTAATCTCAAACCTATTTCAGTATCACTTTTTGATTTAATTTTTTCCCTTTTCTTCAATTTTTTTAATCCCTTTTCCGATTATCCCTTTCATTCAATAGCGTTACCACGTATAAACAGTCTATGTCAGCACTTTTCCAGATGTAAGTTAATTGATATTGTTCTGAAATTTTCTCGGAAAAAATTAAGCAGTTTTTACTAAATAAAAGCTATGATTTATTCTTTCTTCGAAGGCTCACAAAACTTCTCAGAAAAACAGGACAATAGCTATCAAGCTTCAATACAAGCTTCGGTACGTAAAACTTCGAAAACAGTGATAATTCAGGCGCCGTGAAAGTAAACAAAACATCTGATGCTTTCCGAACAGCAAACGATACTCGATTCAAACGGCGATTCTCTTTTCCCACCTCTTTTTATAACCTCGCGGCCGAAATTTTTAGCAAAATCTAGTCAACCAATCACGTGATCGAAATGCCTCAAAATTTCTCAATTGATTTTGATGTTGCCATTTTTTTCTAGCCTGTCAACAAATAAAATAAAATAAAATAGAAGGAATAGAAATAGAAGGAATAAAATATAAATAAATATAAATAAGTCACTGTTTATAATTTTATTCAGAATAAAATAAAATAGAACTTTAAAATAAATGCACCCCTGTTTACAGTTATATACAGAATAAAATAAAATAGAACTTTAAAATAAAATGTACGTCACTATTTACATTTATATACAGAAAATTTATGTAATAATATTAAAGAATCAGAACTTGCGTATTGAGAGCTTGAATAAATGCTCGTCATTGCATCATACTGTTTAGTTTCTCACACTCATGACAATTTCATTTCTGCTCCGTGAACAAAGCCCTCGGACAATGCTTGTTTTCCAGAGCTTTCATGAGAGGATGACACTACAAAATCATTCTTGCACTAACTACTGTGCCTGTAAGTCCTGCAACTCTCTCATTTTTATGGGAATTTCGGAGGTGGCTATGTTTAGAATACCTCTAGTTTATGTTTGGAAGAGGCATTACCTCAGCGATTTTGGACAAAATCGTTAGAGCCGTTTTTTTATCAATTACTGAAAAACATGACTTTTTCAAAGGCAGCTACATTATGCGCATGCGCGATTTTGATGAAAACCCTAATGGTATATCTCTGTGCTATCACCAACCCGCACACCAAGTTTGAACATGGTAGGTCAATTTGGTTGAGAGTTATGCTGAGCACAGACACACATACACGCACACAGACATTTTTTCTAGATCACTTTTTTGAAATCAGGTTGTTCCAAAACACGGAGAAATGCAAAAAAAGAAAAAAAAAAATCAAATTTTTTTTTTGACCAACTAGTATTCTTTCATTACCCTATGTTTACATATGTATACATTTTAAATCCATTATATTAACTTCAATTTTTAGTGTGTGTATGATGTTTGGCTGTGTATGTCGATGGCAGGCAAATCTGCCGAAGCCTAATTAACCACCTGGCCCTCATCCAATCGGGCTGTAACTTAGCAGATCGATTCTATGTTGATGACAATGCATTCTATCAAATTTTGGTAGCTGTCGTTGTCACTAAAAGGTCGTTTTTACGGAACATTAATAAACCGACTTGCCGTCATTCAATCGCGCTAAAATAGTATTTAACAGATCATTGTAAAAAACTCTTTCCTGTTGCCAAAACTGTATTAATAAATAAATAAATTGTTTTAATTAGAATAAATAAATAAATAAATAAATAAATAAATAAATAAATTGTTTTAATTAGAATAAATAAATAAATAAATAAATAAATAAATAAATAAATAAATAAATAAATAAATAAATAAATAAATAAATAAATAAATAAATTGTTTTAATTAGAATAAATAAATAAATAAATAAATAAATAAATAAATAAATTGTTTTAATTAGAATAAATAAATAAATAAATAAATAAATAAATTGTTTTAATTAGAATAAATAAATAAATAAATAAATAAATAAATTGTTTTAATTAGAATAAATAAATAAATAATTAAATAAATAAATTGTTTTAATTAGAATAAATAAATAAATAAATAAATAAATAAATTGTTTTAATTAGAATAAATAAATAAATAAATAAATAAATAAATAAATAAATAAATAAATAAATAAATAAATTGTTTTAATTAGAATAAATAAATAAATAAATAAATAAATTGTTTTAATTAGAATAAATAAATAAATAAATAAATAAATAAATAAATAAATAAATAAATTGTTTTAATTAAAATAAATAAATAAATAAATTGTTTTAATTAAAATAAATAAATAAATAAATTGTTTTAATTAAAATAAATAAATAAATAAATAAATAAATAAATAAATTGTTTTAATTAGAATAATTAAATAAATAAATTGTTTTAATTAGAATAATTAAAACAATTTATTTATTTAATTAGAGTAATTAAATAAATAAATTGTTTTAATTAGAATAATTAAATAAATAAATTGTTTTAATTAGAATAAATAAAGGAATTTGGATGTGAGTGCATGAATTTCGCATATTTTGCTGATTGAGATGTTTTTAATATTTAAAATTAGATGCCAACACCAAGCACACGCTGGTAACAGAAACGGCGTTATGCTATTTAATTTTAAAATTGGCAATGCATATAAAAGATTTATGTTAAAAACTCTGTTTGTATGGGTTAGTTTGTATTTATCCATTATGGATGCAGTTGCTCTTTTGATAGAAATACTATTAGGTGGGTGTTCTCTTACAACATATTTTCCTTATAGACAGAGCTTCCGCCCCGGAGCAATTCACCACCCACTGACACAACTTTAAATTCAATCAGATGCTTTCACGCTCAGCAATTCATCTCAATTTTTTGACACCCACCGTGTTCCCAACAAGACTGATTGAACAAACTACCAGCACAGAGCAATGACGATATAAAGTAAAAAAATACAAAGAGTAAAAAAAAAAAAAATGTCCGCTCTCTTTGTTCGGCGTTTCATAAAAACTGATATGACAGTCTTTAAAGAGAATCATGACAGCCCTGAGGGAAATGAAACTGTCATCGTGACAGAGGGGGAAGAGAGTAAGGCTGGGTAATAAAAATGGAATTGTCTCATAAATGTTCTCTCCTCCTCTTAATTGGACTTTCTTTCCAGAGACTCAAATGAAAAAAAATTATCGTCTGCTAAACTATTTTGCTTTAAACTCGATAAATAATCTTTTAAAAGAAGAATAAATGTAACTATTAGTGCGAAAGGCGACTGCAATTTTTGGAGCCCATCGAATATCATTCTGAATTATTTATAGAAATTTGCTAAAAGTTAGTAGATTACGAATCCACTGGTCTGCCGAGGCAAAAATGGCCGAAACTAATCAAAAATCAACTTGGAATGAGTTGAACTGAAATCCGATTGCCAAATATGCCATAATTTTCCAAAAAGAGAACACACTTTTTCGTCTGGCAACCCACTGCATTTTGATTTTCAATGAGAAAAAGCACAAACGATTTCTGATCTCTGGCTCGGAAAACTTGTATCTTTAAAAAGTAAGCCAAATTTTCGGCATCAGTTACGTCATCAGTGACGTAATGTTTATTTCCAATTTGGCTGATTTGTGAAAGATGCAAATAAGCCATCGCCACACATCCAAATCGTCTGCAACCTTCTTAATTGAAAATTAACGAGTGAACGTTACCAAAAAAAAAAAAAAAAAAAAAAAAAAAAATACTCATTATTTGGTAAGTTATGGCGAATTTAGCAATTGAATTTAGTTCAACTTATTAAAAGTCGATTTTTGACCAGTTTCGGCCATTTTTTTCCACGGCACACCAGCGGATTCGTAATCTACTCACTTTTCTCCAATTTCTATAAACAATTCAGAATGATGTTCGATGGGGCACAAAAATTGCAGTCGCCTCTCAGTCTATGTGGTGGTACAATCTTTAAAACGACAAGCTGCTGATTGGAAATTCCCCGCTTCAAAATCAATCGCTCCAGGTATTATTATATTCAATTTAATTCTAAATAATTTGTTATGATTAAAAAAATGACGTTTTGTTAAAATTTGAAAGAAACATTTTCTATGGCATGGTAAGTACTCAATTTATTTGAAAAATGAGAAAATTCTGTCCATTTCTAAATGCTGCGTTATTACTGTGCTTTGACAATTCACATTTCTTTTGTGTTCACTTTTCCACGCGTCTTGGTTTGAAGGGTAACATTTTCCATGGACATTGTTATATTTTGATGGGTAATATACTCTTTATATGGATGATATGTCATTCCATCCACACGTAATTCGATACGATAATTTCTGCGAAATTTATAAATTATTCATACTAATTTATAAATTTCTAATCATCAAATTACGTTAAAATATACAATAATTAGCTAATAAACAATATTGGAAAATTTACAAATTTTCCAGAAATATTTTCTTTAAACTCTTGAAGTGCATTTATTTTACCCAAATCACATGGCATGTACAGAAAAACCCAACCTAACAAACTAGTAGATTCGATTCCTAGCGTCATTCCTTTGAGAATTCTGCTTAAGTATACACAAGATGTTATTTTATGCCCTGTCCGACTTATACTAAAAACAATTTTCACATAAAAGGACCTTATCTCACTCATTGAATTTTAGACTTTTCTACGTAGTTCGAAAAAATATTATAATTAAGCGCAATATTGCTCTTGAGTTAATCTTGCGAAATTAAAATCTAAAACTTTCAAAATGTTATCCTTTATTTCTATTTTCTCGTTTTTCCTCCAGTAAAACACATGATTTCTGTGACAGCACCGGTCAGTGGGAGTTCTTTTATAAATCAATTCATTAAGGTTTGGCCATAAAGTTGTAGTCCGAGGGGCGACTGCAGTTTTTGGACCCCATCGAACATCATTCTGAATTTTTTATAGAAATTAGAGAAAAGTGAGTACATTAGGAATCCACTGGTCTGCCGTGGCAAAAATGGCCGAAACTGATCAAAAATCGACTTGGTATGAGTTGAACTAAAATCCGATTGCCAAATATGTCATAACTTGCCAAAACTAGAACAAACTTGTTCGTCTGGCAACCCACTTCATTTTGATTTCCAATGAGAAAAATCACAAACGATTTCTGATCTTTGACTCGGAAAACTTATATCTTTTAAAGTAAGCCAAATTGGCGACATCATACACGTCATAAGTGACGTAATATTTTTTGCCAACTTGGCTCCCTTTTAATAGATGCAAGTAGACCGTCGCCAGATATCTGAATCGTCTGCAACCCTCTTAATTGAAAATTAAAGAGTGAGGGTTACCAAATAAAAAAAAATGTTCGTTATTTGGCAAGTTAAGGCGCATTTGGCAATTGGATTTAGTTCAACTTATTAAAAGTCAATTTTTGACCAGTTTCGGCCATTTTTGCCACTGCAGACCAGTGGATTCGTAATCTACTCACTTTTCTCTAATTTCTATAAACAATTCAGAATGATATTCGATGGGGTCCTAAAATTGCAGTCGCCTCTCAGTCTATTGTGCATACATTAAAACTAGGGGAGTGGAATACCAATTAGGCGTTATTTTTGACAATAAATTTTACATGAGCAAAGGAGGAAAAAAAAAGAAAAAAAAAAAAAAAAAAAAACCCGCCTAAATAGCACAAATGGTGGATTTATTCGATAGACATTACAATGTTCTTGCTTGTGCGTGAAACGCAAAAAAATAAATCGTTGATGGACGATAATCAAGGGCAGAGACCTCTGCGTTGAAAGCACTCGTTAATCAACTTTTACGCTTTTATCGCATCTTTATGAGAATTTCGTGAGTGGAAATGTTTAGAACACCTTCAGAGGCATTACCACAGCGATTTTTAACAAAATCCTTAGAGCCGTTTTTTAGCAATTACTGAAAAACATGACTTTTTCAATGCCAGCTACCTTATGTGATGCGCGATTTTGACGAAGCCTTAATAGTAGGTCCTCGTGCCATCATCAACTCTTACAACAAATTTGAACATTGTTGGTCAAAATGGGGTAATAGCAAAAATCAAATTGAGGCAAGGTTTGTTCATCGATATAAATAAACAACTGGATAGACTGCTTAACGCTGGGAAAATGAAGCCGTTGCCAGATGCTGTTGGTGGGATAAAAAATACGGATTGCCGAGAATTGAAAATAAAATTTTGGATTGTACACAGCAGAAATGTCAATAATAGACCTTAATTAGTAATAATGTGCAAAAAAATATATACTCTAGCATTTTACAAGGTTTTTCGCATTTTCATCCAACTATAAAAGTGAACTGTGATTGGTTAATCTTCCCACCAGCTTCGCAATCCCCGGCGCGTTTTTCTCTTTGCATTGACAATGGAGCAGTCTATCCAGTTGTTTATCTATATCGATGGGTTTGTTCAGGTGCTCAACACCTTAATTTACGATGTGATCTGGCATGTTGTTTCACTTATCAGTCATTCTATTGTAAAACTAATGCTTTCTATTTTCCAACTTAAAATGCGGTTTAAATAACTTGTATACAAGACATTTTATCATTAACCCCTTATTGAATTCAAAATCCTTGAAATCTCTCTTTTGATAAATTTAAAGACTTTTACGTGTTACCTAGTTGGTGGTCATCAGTTGATAAGTTGGAGTATACACAGGTCGGTGTCAACCATCAGATGGAAAAATACTGAAATATTTGTTATAAACTTAACATCGTTTCATTCGATACAAGTGTAGCTGCACCGGTTGGTAATGAGCAGTACCATATGAGTGCTAAAGAGAGAGTGATTGCGCTTCGTGATTTGGTTCATGTGCCTATATATACCTTCGGAAGAAGTTATATAAGAGATACATGCGTAGTTGAAGATAGCGCCATTATTAGATCAGTTGTGCAATAAGTAAGGAAATTTAACTGCGTTAGTTTAATAACTGCGTAATAGATTGGGGGTCGCGATGATTTTACATATAAGGTACAAGGCACTGCAAACTGAATCAAATTCCTTCTAGAGCTTCTATCTTCCAATGTACACATATTTAGGTTCGTCAATCGAGTACCCTAATCCCAAACGGGAGTTCCCTTATGTTATTTTTTATAACACAAAGCTGAACCTTTTCCAAAAAATCAATACCCTTCCTAAAATGAGGTTTCTACATCAACTTCATTCCTGCAACGCCGACCAAACGGTATAGTGGTTAGCGTGCTAGCTTCTAGACCGCGAGGTTGCGGGTTCCGAGTCCCGTGTTAGTCATGGATGTTTGTAAATGTATGTTGGCTTGTCTAATGACGAATGTTTCGGCGCATTATAGCCCTCGTGTTGCTGACGGCGCCAGACAATCTGAAAACAACCAACCAACCATTCCTGCAACAACAATCGTCCTACAACGAAATGATAATACCGATTGACAATTTGGCATGAGATATCTGATTGGTCAAACGCTGTAGTGAAATATATATATACAATTTTTTTCCTGCAAATCGCCCATAATCTTATCCTATAATAACGTGATGATAATACAGTGTGGATAAGAGACCATTCTTATAATGCTATTATGAGATAGTAAGCCACATTTTGTAAGACGGGAAACAGAAACTTGCTGATACACAAGTGTTTGTTATACATGTCACATTCATGGTCTTGCCCCTCTCTGACATCATGAGAATGCCTCATTGAGAAAACACTATCTTTCTGGTTTTTATCCACACACCTTGGTTCTTATTCAAAACGGCCTTTCATTGACGTAAATTCACTGGAGGGGGGGGGGGGGGGGCTAGGGAAAACTTATAGGGCCATTCTTTATTCGTGAAGCCTTGGGAAGGGGGAGCAAGGTTCCTGAGGATGTTCCTCCCTAGCAAAAGATACCGGGAGAATACTTTTTTTTTTGTGTGTGTGGTGAAGAACAGTTCAGAACAAAAGGGAGATGGAAGGAAATCTGCTTTGAGGGAAAAAATGACTTCTCTTTTGGGCACATGAATTATAAACTTCCTCGGTAATTGTTCCTTGAAGGCACGCGGTGCTTCAAGAGAAGAATGGCGGAAAGTGGGAGTTACGGCCGTCAAAAGTCGATTGGATTTTAGAATGAAGTATTCATGGAAGCTTCTTTTTTATAAAAGATGGAATGGTTTTTGCGTTGCTCTAAAGAAAGTGAGATATAAACCGACGAGATTGAATTGAGTTTTTTAGAGTTATGTATTAGTTATGTGGAGTTTTTTTTCTTTTTTTTTTCTGCATGTATGCAGAGTCGAGTTATTTGTTTGGGAAATAGACGTTTCAAGAGATTTAGTTTTTGAGGAAAATTCTGTTTTGTTATGTCATTCAATCGCATTATAATTCCATATTTCATAGTTCTTTCTTTTTAAAGTACGTTCTGCCCAGAGGAGGATTTTCACTTAGCTCGCAGTACTGCTAGGAAAAGTATTTTAAAATGGTCGCGTCCTTCTGCAAAATCTTCTATCGAAAGTGAGTTGATATGAAAAATTGTGTCAAATGGGTTCTTGTCGAATGCCTGACTGTTTGGTGGAAGCTGAGTTCTCAGATAGTTATTCTTTAAACTCCTTCTTGGAAAATATTCTCTTTTAGACTGAGAGACGACTGCATGTTTAGGTACCCTGCATCATTCTGAATTTTTTTTATAGAATGTGTAGAAAAGTTGGTAGATTATGAATCCACTGGTCTGCCGTGGCAAAAATGGCCGAAACTAGTCAAAAATCGACTTTGAACGAGTTGAACTAAATCCGATTGCCAAACATGTCATAACTTGCCAAAAAATGAGCCCACTTTTTCATCCGGTAACCCATCGCACTTTGATTTTCAATGAAGAAGGGTGCAGACGATTTTTGATCTCTGGGTCGAAAAACTAGAGTATTATAAAAGTAAGTCAAATTAGGGGGATCAGTTACGTCATTAGTGACGTAATATTTATTGCCAACTTGGCTCATTTTTAAAAGTTGCAAGAAAGCCGTCGCCAGGTATCTGAATCGTCTGCATTCTTCTTAATTGAAAATTAAAGAACGAAGGGTTACCACACAAAAAAAGAATACTCATTATTTGGCAAGTTATGGCATATTTGGAAATCGGATTTAGTTCAATTCTTTCAAAGTCGATTTTTGAGCAGTTTCGGCCATTTTTGCAATGACAGACCAGTGGTTTCATAATCTACTAACTGTTCTCCATATTCTATAAAAATTCAGAATGATGTTTGATGGGTTACCTAAACATGCAGTCGCCTCTCGAACTATTTTTGAAATTGGATCTATGCTTGTAGTCCAGATATTGCTGTGACATTTTGGCACACACTATATTTATCGTGCAGATCTTGTACCATTAAAAATCCAATTCAATGACAATTAATTCTATATTAAATTTGCTTGTCTACAACTGAATAACAAGTGAAGAGGAAACAGACAGAAATATATTTTTGGTAATCTGGATCTTATTAGTTATACAGTTTAAAAAAAAAATTAACCCATGAAAAGTGTTTAGTATTAATACTTTATAAGCTTTGAAAATTTTTATGAGTAATTGCAACTTTTTTAAGCGATTTTGATCTTAGATTATAGTGTTTGACTACTACGAAGAAAACCATAGATTCCGTGATATTTTTTTCTTTGCCTTCAAAAAAGTGTTGATAGAATGCATCTCCTTTGACAACTAGTCTATTTTCCAAGTTTCAGCTAAATTGGATGACCCCAAGTGGGTTAATCAGTCCTTCGAAGAGCCAATAGAAACATGTTCAAAGCGGCCTTTCAGTGCAGCCTCTTTATGCAAAAGATAGACTTTCTTCCATGCAAGGTTATTCTATGGAAGAAGGTAAAATGTATTGGAAATTGCCAAAAATGTTGAAAAAATGGAATTGTTGATAATTTTTAATGATCAATTATATTTATAGAAAAACATTATATCGAGTTTTATTTTGATATTAAATATATGATTTAATTGCTTATAATTACAACATTTAAATGCTTCCAAGTAATTTGTCATTTGATTAATTTATTCCAAACTAGGGGTGTGGAACAATTACACTACAATATTGATGTTAATTTGTGTTATTTACCATTTTTATATTTTCATCATTCATTTAGAAAAAATGGCCAGTTTGTCGATATTATTTAAACTAATTCTTGTATGGGTCTCTCTCTCTCATTTTTATGGGAATTTTGGAGGTGGGGATCTTTAGAACACCTTAAGAGGCATTACCATAGCGATTTTTTTTTTTGGATATAATAGTTAGAGCCATTTTTTAGCAAATACTAAAAAACATGATATTTTCAATGGCAGCTACCTTATGCGCATGCGCGATTTTGACGAAAACCTTAATGGTAGGTGCCTCTGCCATCACCAACCCGCACACCAAATTTGAACGTCGTAGGTTAATTTGTTCGGGAGTTATGCTGACCACAGACACACACACACAGACATACATTTTTTCTAGATGACTTTTTTCAAATCAAAATGCAAAAAAGTTGATTTTTTTTTTTTTTTTTTTTTTTTGACTGAATGCTATACTTTTATTTCCCTGTGTATACATAAGGGTAATTGAAAGTAAAAATATTCCTAGTTCTTGGAAGTTTTATAAGATAATTATTATTCAATTAGTCTAAAAGAATTTTTACGAAATTATACTTCGGAAAAATATCTCCTTAATTTAAGTTAATTAAAAATATTCATTAAATGGTAATTTAGTTTTTTAAAATATAAATTGTATCTTAATTTTAATTTTCTTTCCGAAAACTTCTCTGCATACTCTTTTTAACAAGACTTAATGCTAGCATGCAACTTGTATTACTTCCAAAGTTTTCATCAAGTAATATTTGAAAATATAACCCTAAAACTCAGTACTTTAAAATTTAGGATCATATACCATTAGGTTGGTTGGTTGTTTTCAGATTATCTGGCGCCGTCAGCAACAGGAGGGTTATAATGCGCCGAAACATTCGTCATTAGACAAGTCAACATACATTTACAAACACCCATGCCATACACGGGACTCGGAACCCGCAACCTCCCGGTCTAGAAGCCAGCACGCTAACCACTATACCGTTTGGTCGGCCATATACCATTAGAAAAAGAACTTTCAACTCATAAGAACTCAAACGATATGAATGGGACTCCGAGTTAAAATATTTGTTTTATTTTATACATAAAAGGAAAAGAGTTTCAAAAATATCTTGAAAAACACAAAATAAAGCAAAACATTTATTACCTACATCATCTTAGCAAAGTTTATTAAATATTCCAAAGTTTATCATTTTTGGTGAAGCAATAATAATAGACAATTCCTGCATTTTATTTTTTTATTCAATTCTAAATGTTTCGAAAAGGCATAAGCACAAAAATTTCTGTTCAATGCGCTTTTTCTTTTTTTTAATTTGCAATCAAAGCTTCCCTGTTTTACTTTGGCGAGAAAACGATTCATTCGGCTAAAATTGAATGTGACGTCAAGAGTTCCCAAACATCTTGGCTCGAAATGCGGCAGCGGGAACTAGTTTTGCAAGTTTCTCGCAAATCGCGCCAACCTGTCCGGGATAGGGCAATGGTCTACCAAATCAACGCCAACTATTTGGAAGACACCTCACGATAACTATAGAAACGGAAAGGTTCTCTTGACGTCACAGATTTTGTTGAGTATTTTGATCGGACTGTTTTTGACTTGGTTTTGGGGCATTTTCTTTTCTTAATATTTAAATAACTATTTTTTTTAAAGAACTTTTGTTTAAATATTTGGAATTGGAAAGAAATTATTCATAAATATAAACTAATTTCACTTGTTTTAAAAAATGCAGGAATCATCCATCCTGAAATAACCTATCTTCATTAAGATATCCATCAGTGCCTAATTTTGTTGAATTTACGTCGTAGGTAAATATACAACCTGCACAATTCAAACCATGCTACTGCTTATGATGAGGAATTCAAAAATTAAAACCCTGCGCAATACGATCTTAGAATAGCAAAACACATTATAAATTATCAAACCAGTTAACTCGCATCACCAATCCGTCGTAAAGCTGTCACACGCAATGAATAATCAAGGCCCTACGGCATAATTCGTTCGGAGCCCCGATTCAAAACTCAATTCTTATGCAGACATACTCAATTAACTTCCAGGACTTCAATGAATTCATTATCCGCCAACTTGGGGGGGGGGGGGGGCATTTCTAAACCTTTCTGTTTTCAATACTGCACACTGAGTGATAACACAGTAAAGCCATTAGGACGGACAAGTTCTCAAAATTCTGCTTCTACCATGATTGAGATACAACTGATCGTATTCTCACTGTATGTGCGTGTAAAGTGTATGAATCCTTGAGATGTTGACATCGTAGAAATCGATTGCGAGGTCGGTTCACGATATTCATGCAATTCGTTGCGGATGCAGCATCTAATCCACCAAAGAGAATTGGGAAGTTTAACCCTTTGCACTCCAGGCCTTTTTCGCGAGGAGGAATCAGCAACTCGAGACATTTTAGGTTCGGCTGTTGTTTATGGATTTGCTTCATAGAAACTAAACACAGTCATTGGCCTTGCATCGAATTTCCGCATCACACCTAATAGTCCTCTCGTGGTTTGGCATCCAATCGTGTGGCGCCTGAGAGGAGCCACTGGAGTGCAAAGGGTTAATAGCCTTGGAGTTGATAGATAAATTAGCGCTTCCGTATTTTTTAATCTTTCTGTCGTTACCAAAATTTCACCAATGGACAATTCCCGCATTTTTTTTTTAAGGTGTGAAATTAGTTTATATTTATGAAGAATTTCTTTCTTATTCCAAAAATTCAAATAAAAGTTCTTTAAAACAAAAAATAGTTATTTAACCCTTTGCACTCCAGTGGCGCCTCTCAGGCGCCACACGATTGGATGCCAAACCACGAGAGGACCATTAGGTGTGATGCGGAAATTCGATGCAAGGCCAATGACTGTGTTTAGTTTCTATGAAGGAAATCCATAAACACCAGCCGAACCTAAAATATCTCGAGTTGCTGATTCCTCCGCGCGAAAAAGGCCTGGAGTGCAAAGGGTTAAATATTAAGAAAGGAAAATGCCCGAAAACCTTGTACAATAGCAGTTCGATCAAACGCTGCTTTATGTGTGTGACGGGAAAATTTCCTTCCGTTTTTATGGTTATCGTGAGGTTTCTGCCAAATAATTGGTGTAAGTTTTTTAGACAATTGCATTTTACCGTGCCGGTTGGCTCGAGAAACTTTCAAAACAGGTTTCTCCCGAGATTCAAGCCAAGTTCGGAACAAGTGACGTCACATAAGCATTTCCCGCCTAAATAAACCAGCGAACTTAAGTTTCAAATTTAAAAAAAAAGAAAAAAAACGCAGTAAGCAGAAATATTTGCGTTTATGGCCTTTTCGAAAAATTTAAAATCGAATAAAAAAATAAAAATGCGGGAATTGTTCATTGTTGAATTTCTTTCCTAGTGCCATTTCTTCTTTTTATTTTTTTCCTTTCTTTTTTGCGAATCGGAATTAATTATTTATTGAAATTTATTTTATATCATCCTCATTCACATCAAATGCATAAATACTTTACGAACTGTAGTGTCAGTAAATTGAACTTTGTTAGAAAAAAAATTCGGTAATTGACCTTTGTTGATATTGTTGTTTAAACTGTTGTTAAGTCATTAAAACGGACAAATTCACCCAATGTTGCTTCTACTATGCTTGATTTACTACTGATTGTTCTCTCACTGTATATGTATGGACCTATAGATGTTGACATTGTAGAAATCGATAGAGAGGTCAGTTCACGATGTATATGCAATTCATTGCGGATGCTACAGCTAATTCACCAACGAGAATCGGGCAGTTCTTTTGCTTTGTAATTGATAGAAAAATGTACACGTAATAAACCTTCGATCTTTTTATCGTTACGAAAATTTCGCTTATTTTTAAATTTCTTTCCTGTTGCCATTTTTTTTTTAAATACAGAGTAAACTATTTATTGAAATTAATTTTGCATGATCATCAGCGTCATTGAATGCAAAAGTAAATGTTTTATGGATTATGGTTTCAGTAAACTGAACTTAGTTAGAAAAGTTCCGGTAATTGAACTTCGTTGATAATGTTGTTTGTAATAAACTTTCTCGAAGTCAAATAATAATTTAAATTTTATGGTAAGATAGGTGGTCAATTCTATAGTTTTTCTAGTCGACTGACAACAAAAAATTCGTCCACGTTTGACGGTTTAATGTGTATGATCCATGCAGCGTAGCTAGAAGTAGTATTTTTCATTCTGTTGTTTTTTCCACACCAATACTTTGATATACTGCCTTTTTTTGGTACTTTTTGAAGTGCAGGAAGTCTTAATTTTTGAAGTATTATTGATATTTCAATAGGTAAAAATATTGTTAAATATGCTATGTCCAAAATGTCCTCGTGAAAAATTGCCGATCTAACAATTTTAAATTCGAGGTCTGATTACGCTGGATCCATGTTATCATACGCATACAAACCATAGACTTTTTTGTCGTAACAAAAAGTACGACAAACATATTTCACCAAATGTAATAACAAAATGTTAACGTCGATCTTTAAAACAAATCTACTAGTCCAAGAGGCGACTGCAATTTTTGGACCCCATCGAACATCATTCTAAATTTTTTATAGAAATTGGAGAAAAGTGAGTAGATTAGGAATTCACTGGTCGGCCGCGGCAAAAATCGACTTGGAATGAATTGAACTAAAATCCGATTACCAAATATGTCATTACTTGTCAAAAAGAGAACACACTTTTTCGTCTGGCAACCCACTGTATTTTGATTTTCAATGAGAAAAAATGCAAACGATTTCTGATCTCTGGCTCGGAAAACTTGTATCTTTTAAAAGTAAGCCAAATTGGCGACATTAGTTACGTCATCAGTGACGTAATGTTTATTTCCAACTTGGCTCCCTTTTAATAGATGCCAGTAAACCGTCGCCAGATATCGGAATCGTCTGTAACTTTCTTAATTGAAAATTAAAGAGTGAGGATTACCAAAAATAAATAAATATGCTCATTATTTGGCAAGTTATAGCGCATTTAGCAAATGGATTTAGTTCAACTTATTAAAAGTCGATTTTTGACCAGTTTCGGCCATTTTTGCCATGGCAGACCAGTGGATTCGTAATCTACTCACTTTTCTCTAATTTCTATAAAAAATTCAGAATGATGTTCGATGGGGTCCAAAAATTGCAGTCGCCTCTCAGTCTATACGGAATGACTTGAAATTCTATTACAATTTAATAAACATACAAACTTTAGAGGTTCATACAAAGAGCATACAAAGATAGACTTTTAAATAAAATCTATGGTTCGTTTTGGACTGACGTCATAGCCAAATACTCAATAAGCGACAAAATGGATTTTGTCAATAAGGGTACAAGAAATAAATTCAACAACTGGCGAAATTTTCGTAAAGACAAAAATATCTAAGGTTCAATGCGCAAATACCGAGATATTTTAAATATCTTGACGAATGAGCAAAGGTTTAGGTTTTCTTTGCAGAACTGATCTTTCAAACCTTGTGTTAAGAACCTTCACATTTTCCCTATTTTTTAAACATTGTCCAATGTCTATTTTTCTATAAAATTACCAAGATTAATTTCTTGTACTATTGAGAAACATCATATTGCTTTTATTTTGTGAAATCTATTTTGTACTTAATTCTTTCCCATAAGTGTTACTGGCAAAAAGGTATCCTCTGAGCAACTCATGACACATTTCTTTCATTTAGAGTCATTTTCACTTTTCTTACTCTTTTATTTCTTTGCCCTCTTTTTTTAATTAATAAATTAATGACCTAATGAATTAAATATCAAATTAGTTAAAACTATTATTCTTTTTATTGCAGTCTCCACGCTGCTATTTGTTTTCTAAATTATTTATTTACGTTAATAATTCATCAATGCATTGCCCGACTAAACGGTATAGTGGTTAGCGCGCTAGCTTCTAGACCACGAGGTTGCGGGTTCGAGTACCGTGTTAGGCATGGGTGCTTGTAAATGTATGTTGGCTTGTCTAATGACGAATGTTTCGGCGCATTATAGCACTCGTGTTGCTGACGGCACCAGATAATCTGAAAACAACCAACCATCAATACATTGATTTTTTTTTTTGCATTGATTTTAATCTGCTTACTTCAAATTTATAATTAGGTTATTCTAGAGAAATAGAAAACTAAACCTTTAGGACTAGGTTTCACAGCCTGGACGTAACAAATTATATGAAACAACTTAATAATTTAAAATAATTTAATTGACAATAATATTAATAGTTACGAGGGTGTGTTGATTTATATACATTGTCAATTTTTATATTCATTAACACAGCGCCGACCTCAAAAACATTTCTATCAGCAGAACGTGTGGCAGAACGTTGCAAAATTTATTTATTAAAAATGAACGTGAATTTATACTCTCACACCCAAATATCATTTATTTGCTCTGATTAAAGTAATTTTATTATTTATTTTTTAAAATTTTGGTAACAGGAAAGAGTTTCAACAATGATCGGTAAATGGCTATTTTAGAGCGATTAGATGACGGCAAGTTGATTTATTAGTATTCTGTAAAAGCGACCTTTTAGTGATAGTTACAATCCCAAAATTTGCTTGAGTGCGTTGTCGTTGACATCTTAAACATCTTAACATCTTAATATATAAATTATTTGCCTATTTGCCAAGTTTCAGCTCGATTGAATGACGGCAAGAGGGTTAATTAGGCTCCGCAGATTCCGCTCCCATAGACATACAAACAAACGCACAAAATCGGAGTAAATATAAAGGATTTAATAATATCACCCATAAAAACAGATTCAATGAAAAAATCCTTTATATGCATTGTCACTTTTGTATTTATTAACACAGCGCCGATATCAAAAACATTTCTATCAGCAAAATGTACTACGTTTCAAAATACATTTATTAAAAATGAACGTGAACGTCGTCCAAATATCATTTAAATATTCAGATTGAAGTAATTTTATTATTTATTTATTAAAAAAAATTGGCAACAGGAAAGAGTTTCAACAATGGCCGGTTCATTGCTTTTTTAATGCGATTGAATGACGGCAAGTTGGTTTATTAGTATTTCGTAAAAGCGACCTTTTAGTGACAGTAACAGCCCCAGAATTTGATAGAATGCGTTGTCATCGACATTGAACCTATCTGCCAAGTTTCAGACCGATAGGATGACGGCAAGGAGGTTAATTAATCCTCCGCAGATTCGATTCCCATCAACAAACAAACATGCATATATATAAAAGGGAAGTTAATATAAATGATTTAAAAATACCAATAGAAAGCAAGTCACTTAAGCGATACTTTAGGAAACTAACGGTGTGAACATCGCATAACTTCCAATTACACAATAATGGTCATTGCTGCTACTACTGCATTTAAATTTTTCATGGATTGGTGGAATTTACCATTTTAGATTTTATCTGTCCATTATTATAAAAAACAAAACAAAATGACTAGTTTTAGCGATATTTCTGGTAATAATTATTACAATAAAAAAATTAAAAAAAAAAAAAAAAAACATCAAAAGAGCTAAATTGGTTATATGTTTTTCGATAAATATTACATTGTCCTCTCATAAATGAAACAGAGTAGAAACTGTCGTTGGTAGGCAATGCTCAAGGGAAGAGAAATCTGTGTAAAAGACATTCATTTTTTGGATTTTTTATGCCTTCATCTCATATCTAGTGAATTTACTGAGTTGGGGATGTTTAGAAAAGTTGAACATCGTAATTCACAGTGTTACAAGAATCAAGTGTTATATACCTGAAGGCGGACCTATTGTTGTGGAAAATATATTGGTACAGTACTAAAAAAAAAACCCCGAATAATGGCTATATATTGTATTCTAATTGATGAAATAGCAAAAGTCAAGTACGTTTGGAAATCGTGGACGGATTTGAATAAATATGTATAGTTTTTTTTTTTTTTTTTTTTTTTTTTTTTTTTTTTTTTGACATAAGGGGTGCATATTTAAACTGAAACAAAGATTGAGAAGTTCAATGGCAACCCTATAATATTATACCATATTTAGATTTAGCATCCAAAGAAACGGCGAAATACAAAGTTTCATAATTTCCCAATGAGTGGTTAGAAATTTAAACGAGATCAAAGAATTGAATAATTAATGTTAAAAGAAAAAATTACTCTTTTGTTCATAAATTCTTAAATAATTAATATATTTTTATAATTTTTATTTCAAATGATTAGTTTGTTAAATTTGAAACATAAATAGCAATCAACTTTTGTACTAAACAGTGTTTCAATAATTAATTTTTAATTAATAAAATAAGTTTTAGAATTTTTTAAATAGAAAAATTTTTTCTTTCTTTTTTTCTCTATTAGATTTATCATAGTCAAATACTCTTCCAGAATTTTTTCATTCCATTTTGATTTTTGGTTCTCAATATTTTAGCAAAAATTTTAAGAAAGCTTTCTTTAAAGGACCGTGTAATAAATTACGTCTTGAAGCAAGCAAACGTTTGATTCTTCCCAGCTTTAAAAAGAGATTTGCCCTGAAGATCGGCCAAAACATTTTCGCTCATAAGTGACGTGTTTCTCAACATATTGAACTGAAATTTGGTAGTTAGGGCAAACGAGGTATTCTAAATCGAATGAAAACATAAAAAATAAAAGTTCGCATTAAAATTTTCAAAGATAGAGTTAAATTTACTTAGTAAACATCACCCTACGAAAAATATGTTGCCTTAGACATATAGAAAATCACAAACAAAACATTTTAGTGCAAACCGCAAGATTCTACGATAATTAGAACCGAAGACATAGCCATCATTCGAACTTTTTTTGCGTACTGTACGCAAGGATGGAATATATTGCAGTACGCAAAAGTTAACACCTTTTATCATCTGATTTGAATTTTGGAAGGAATGTACAGAAAAATATGTACATAAAAGTAAAAAAATACTGGTAAATTGAGCAGGTGTAAGTTCCGCTTAGAAAGCAACTTGAGCTCAAGAAGAAAGTGAGAACTTCTACTTTAAAGTCACTATGACAAATGCATTTCATCAATAGTTTATCCAATGCGTGTATGACACTCTAGTCTAAGTACATCTCTTTGATATTGCCGAATGGGGTAAGTGAGATTTAAAGGATGGGTATGCGGCGCCATTACAGTTGCACGTATCCGCTATCAGAAATGGGTAGTTTAATGGGCCTTGAGGTGATATAGAGAGATGTCACATTTTGTTATCATGGTCGGGAAAAGATATTGGATATTCGCGTAAGTCTCGTTGGCATTTGAAAATTTGGGGATATTGTTTTACTTAAGATAGGAATAAATCTTTTTGTGTTCGATAAAGAAATTCAAAGAACTGACACAATGAAGTATTTTTTTTTAAAAGGATTGGTTTATGAATGTATTATTTTATAAAGTGTCTTGCTATTACTTTCAATGATCGTTGTGTTATATGGGTGATAAAAGTATTGAATTATGTTATATATTGCATGGTGTTTACAATTTTGTTGCAACCATGAGAGGCGAAAATAAGGTTTTCATCACAATAGTGCAAGCGTAGAAGATGCCTGCCAATGAAAAATATAAGTATTTTTTGGCAATTTCTAAAACACACTAACGACTTCGATAAAAAAATATCTGTTTATGTTTTTACTTTCAATTACCCATATGTATATATAGGGTAATGAAAGTATAGCATTCGGTCCACACAAAAAAAATTCGATTTTTTTTTTTTTGCATTTTTCCACATTTTCGAACATCTTGATTTAAAAAAAATCTAGAAAAAAATGTATATCTGTGTGTATGTATGTGTGTCTGTGGTCAGCATAACACCCGAACAAATTGACCTACGATGTTCAAATTTGGGATGAGGGTTAGTGGTGGCCATGGGACCTACCATTAAGATTTTCGTCAAAATCGCACGTGCACATAAGGTAGCTGCCATTAAAAAAATCACGTTTTTCAATGATTGCTAAAAAACGGCGTTCAACAATTTTGATAAAAATCGCTGTGGTAATACATCTTAAGGTGTTCTAAACATCCCCACCTCCGAAATTCCCGTAAAAATGTTTTGGTGGCGTAAAAAGTTGAAAAACGAATGCTTTCAACACAGAGCTCTCTTGCCTTGAGCATACCTCATCAAGGATCGTTTTTTCTTCTCTCCTCAGTTTCGCTTATAACAAAGGATAATATAAGGATTATCGAAAAGTATATCGCCAGATCACCATTTTGGCAAAGTTTTTTTATTTTTTTTTTTTATTTTTTTTTATATATATATATAAAAAAAAAAAACTATACAAGAATTATTGCAAAAAATATTGCCAAACTGACCATTTCCTCTAAATGAATGATGAAAATAAAAAAACGGTAAATGACACAAATCCACGACAGTGTTACATTGTAATTGAAAGTTGTGTTTATAAAGTTATTTTTTGATTATATATCGTTGTATATCGAAATTCCTGTAAAAATGCGTTAAATGTATTTCAAAATAGTTGAAACACGAATATCTTTCAATGAACTTTATGCAGAGAAGAATTAGGATTAGCGTTGCATGAAATATGACGTGCTTGTATCCAATCACAACACACGTTTAAAAACAAATTCTGACCAATAACCGTCATAATGAAAACCCACAGATCTTCTACTACAACTTCTGGCTAGCGCATGCTTGATTATTGACATAAAGTTGAAGAAGGCTTAATAATCCCCACAGAGATCTGTATTATCAACTTCCTCCAAAATTAGTTAAAATATGTTCGTAACTATGGTCAACCTATTTCAAAGCATTATGGGGGGAAGTATTCAAATGATATCATCAGCTTCCAGAGCAGAAACTGCGTATAAAGTCAGATTTACACGCTACCAGTCTTGCCTCCAGTTTAGATCGCCAGTTTTGTGACGTCAGCTAAGCGACCGTTGTGCCGTCTATCGGTGATCACGGGAGAGTGCATGTGGTTGGTTGATCGGAGTCGCCAGTAAATAGAAAATGTTTGGTTTACTGGAACCAGTAGCCTGGTGACGTCACATGACGTCACTGACTGGCGATCTAAACTGGAACCTCGACTGGTAGCGTGTAAATCCGGCTTAAGCAATCCAGAAAATGTTGTAGAGATCAGTGTGAAAACTAGATTTACTCAACACGGTATTGCCATTCAGATTATAGAAAAACACCAGCTGTTGTAAAGACATGTTCGATACTATAATAAATAAAAACATAGAAATAACTAAACTAATTTATAAATTATAGATTGAATTTTTTGCATTTTTGCTGATCTAGAGTTTAAGGCCTTTCAAATGACATCTTGAACATAAAATTCGGTCTTATAGGAATGACTTAAAAATTACGTTTTGCCAATTAAATATATATATATATATATTAAAATTAAAATAAATAAAATTAAATCTCGCTTTTGCATTACATTTATTCAAAAGATTATTCACGGGCTATGATTGTCTGTCTGTTTGTATGTTCAGTGTCAATTTTCTTAGGCAAAAATAGTCGACTTCCAATTTTGTAGCCAATGACGTCTCCAGGATCGCCATCCTTGTGAATATTTTAGAAATAGCAGGCTCCAAAATATAACCTTAACTATCTAGATGGAAAGGTTATTTTTATTTTTCATATATATTTAAATGAAAATATGAAGTCGCAAACGGAAGATAATCCATTAGAAATTAACAAGCAGCGACCACTATTGGATTGTATTTGGAAGTTAGTTGTTTCATACACCTAGTTGAATTTTTTTACTGCTGGATAGTATTTCGTATTTGAAGAAGTACAAATAATAATGAATTGGAGGGTATATAATAGAAAAGTTCCAAGCAAATGATAGTCAAAATTTTCGCAATTAAATCGATCTAACTAATTTATTGTAAACATGTTACCCGAATGAAGGGTTGGAAATACAAAATACACCCGATTACTATGTTTTTAAGAAGAGTTTTTTTAAAAATTTAAATTTACATATTGGTACTTCATATGGTCTATTCATCAGGGTATTCTTTTGATAATTACTCAAAAAAGTTGATTTTATTATCCATATTTTAAAGAGCATTAAATATATATTTCCCTACTGATTACACGAAAAGGTCTTAAGAACGTCAAAGAAGAGCAACACTCTATCCATCTCCCG
Organism: Linyphia triangularis; assembly: GCA_963978545.1. Classification (NCBI taxonomy): domain Eukaryota; kingdom Metazoa; phylum Arthropoda; class Arachnida; order Araneae; family Linyphiidae; genus Linyphia; species Linyphia triangularis. The sequence goes on from OZ021731.1 coordinate 29,553,750, forward strand.
TTCCGAAAGTGAAGCAATTTTTGCACTACGCTCTTCTTCGGTAGAAATAAAGGCTTAAGGCTTTTTTGGAAATAAAAGTTATTCTTCTTTAGGTGATTTCAACTCTACGCCATTTCCATTTGTTGTCCATTTGTAGCCAATAGTCGGAAATACTTTTTCGCTGAAAATTGAAGCTCTTCTTCTTCTTTCACCCAATAACTTGACTTTTGTAAAACTTGTGAGAATAAAATGTCGCACTATATGACGTAAGTGTCGTCTAACGACTATATAATTCTCCAAGTTCTATGGACATGGATGCAAAATCGTAATATCTATACTAAACTTCAACTTAACTAGACATCACTTAGACGGTAGATCGTGACAGTGCTCATAGGTATTTAATCCATTTTGGCGGCGCGAAAGCATAATGTTCGCCAAACCACAACCCTGTAGAGAACAAAAGGCAATAAGGTTTGGCGAGAATTATGTCTTCACTCCACCAAAATGGATTAAATACCTATGAGCACTGTGACGATCTATCGTCTAACTGATGTCTAGTTAAGTTGAAGTTTAGTATAGATAATGGTGCTATTTTCTGGATGGGAATTCAATAATTTATAAGTCAATTTCTATTTTATAGATAAACTGTAATGAATTATCCAACTCTGAGACGAAAGGTCTTTCTAGATAGGAATGTACTAATCACCTTTGTCGATTACCAAATCAATTACCGATAATATGCAATGTGCACAGATGTCTTCTACGTCGATCTTCGTGTAGATTATATACACAAACATGTGTCATCAAATACTAGTTTCTCCATGGTTAAAATGTATACACGTTTTATCAAATATCGATTTCCCTACTGTAAAAAAAGGTGGTGTGTTTAAATCCCGGGTAAGCATGGATGATCGTTTGTTCTGAATCTACATAAAGCTTTAGTTTCCGGTCTGATTAGCTGTTATTGTGCGTAAAAATATGTCGTTCAGAGTGCAAACCAACCCTACAGAGAAATTGGAAACTGTTAACTTCAAAAGATGATTTCCCTACCAATAAAATGCAAACTCAGGTCCTCGAATGCTAATTTTTCCATAGCTAAAATGTAAACACTAACTTGGCGTCAAATATCGATTTCCCTGCATAAAAAATGCAAATTGTGTTTCTAAACGACGATTTCTCAATCAAACACATGTTCACAAATGCTATTATTTCCATAGCTGAAATGTAAATACGTGTCGTTAAATTTCCCTACAGAGAAAATGCAAATAGCATATTTTCAAAAAATTATTTTCAATAAAATCGAAACAAATGTTCTTAAATTCTCATTTAGTCATAACTGAAATGTAAACACGTATAATCAAATGACAATTTCCCTATTAATAAACTACAAGCATGTTCTTATATTCCGGAATCTCTAATATATAAAAGAAAAATATGTGTCACCAAATTATTATGCTTTATTAAAAATAATTGTCAAAAATTACAATCAGCAATGCAGAAGAGAATCATTAAATTTTTATTTTTATATTGGCACAATTTCTACTTATTTTGTAAACACAAATTCAAAAATAGATAATCAAATTCTGATTCTTCTGCAGAAGACACTAGTGAATACAATACAGAATCATCAAATTCTGATAATCCTTGACAAAATACAAAGATGTCTCATTCAACCCTGATTCTCCTGCAGGAAAAAGGGAAAAACATATGAAAAAAAAATAAAAAAAATCTTATTTTCCTACTATCAAAACTGCACTGCATAATAAAATCTGGCTCATTGCAACAGTTAGTTTCCAATCAAAGCTTCCCTAACAATGCGCATAGTCTAATGCACCATGACAACCATCCAAGAAGAAACTACGGCAGACACTAAAATTATTCCATTCCTTTTTTTTTTCCCTTCAAATGACAATAATCTCTTGTTATCTGCTTTCTTCCAGACCACAGGATCCTCGAATTGAGATCTCTGGTTGCCAAAGCCTGGAGAGCAAAACCAATCAATAAGTCCTTCGCAAATTCTCGTCTCTAATTGGATCACTCGATTCTTTCGCTTTCCCGCCTCTTAGAACCACGCAGACGATAGAAGACATCTTTTATTAACTCCAAAAATTTAATAGAATTTTGAAAGATTATTTTCAAAAAGAAGAAAAAAAGACCGAAAGTTTTATAAGAGGTGGTGGAATATTTTAAAGCTTTCATGTTATTTTGCTTTATGCTTTTTTTTTTAAACAAAAGTTTTGTGTTATTTTGTTTTTGTCTCTCTGGAGTGCTGTAACTTCAACCTTAACTGTGGGATAAGCTCTCTAGTGGCCCTTGGGAGAGTTTCCGTTTTGTAAGAGCTGATAAGAAAGTTTTTCGAGAAACAAGAGTTGAGAGTGCTCTTCGTGTTTTTTCATAAATTTCCTGTGATGGGAAATTCCTGCCAGAGCTGATAGAATGTTTGAAGTTAAAACAGTCATTAACAGTCGAGAAATGAAGTTTTCTTATCATTTGATATTCAAGCAATATCCATTCATTCCATTCTATTCTTTTCTTGTGTATAGATATTATCGTTAAAAAATCACTTCAATGGGAATTGATCTTTTGATGTAGTTTCAAAAACGAACACAGATTTCCAAAAAGATATTACTGATTTTAATAACAGCAAAACCATATCTACCTTCGCTTATCTTTACACGTAAAGAAATACAAACAGATTTTTACAGCAACATCCCGTAGAGTATTAATGAAACATTAAGTTTTAAAATGTATTATCATAAAGAAAATCTCTTGACTGCTTTTATGCATGAAAATAGCAATCTCTTTGTATGATGAAGAGATTGCCTCGCTTCGCTTGTCGAACATTTAAAGGATTTCTTGCTGTTGTTAAAAAGTTTTTATCAATCTAAGAGATACCGGGTGGTCATAAAATAACTTTGCCGATATATGAACCGCTTCCGTTCCGTTCAACCGATCTAAATGAGATTTCAGGTATAGTTATTCAGAGGTATGAGCTCGGGATTCTGCGAATGGCAACAAAATGGTGCTCACGGTTACGATTATAGTTACAGAAACTCGAAATTTTTGAATAGTATTACCTGCTGTTTTCAATCGCAAAATGCTCAGCGAATGCGAAAACCCTAGAGAGCGTTGGAACGGTACGTGTATCACAAAAAAGGGACACGTTATGCCCGTACAAAAAACAACTCTGAGAACGGGGCACACGGAGGCCGTTCGCCAGACACTCAGCATAGAAAGCCGATAAAATTGCCTGTGATGGTTCCCATGTGAACTTTGGTCTCTTGTCATATACAAATTTCGGTCCCGACGTGTTTCTGTTGGTCGTTCGAAAAGCTGTTTTTGTTTTGTACGTGCATAACGTGTCCGTTTTTTGTGATATTTTTACTGTTCCAACGCTCTTTAGGGTTTTCGCATGCGCTTACCATTTTGGGATAGAAAAGCGTAGGTGTTGCCATTTGAAAATTTCGAGATTCTGTAACTATAACCGTAACCGTGAGTGCAATTTTGTTGCCATTCACAGAATCTCAAGCTCATGCCTCTGAATAACAATACCTGAAATATCATCTTGATCGGTTGATCGGAACGGAAGCTAGAGGTCCATATATCGGCAAAGTTATTTTATGACCACCCTGTATACCATAATTTTTTTAATGAATTAAGATATCCCCCCCCCCCCCCACCCTCCAACCAACCAACAAAAAGTATATTTATTCTCAATGTCACCTAAAGATTTAATAGAAAACCTTGAAAAAACGTAGGATTTTATTTGGGTAAACTACAAACAACCGCATTTTCAATACATATGCTATATAACTTATCGAGGTGAAATCTTAGAACAAAAAGAGCTTCGTTTGACAATGTTTTTGCGCACATGCTACACAATGGTTTTATTTAATTATTTAAGGGGACTCATTACCCTAACAATAAAAAAAATGATTTTTTTTTATTTTTTATTTCATGTTTTCCTATGTTTCTTTGCCTTTCTATTGATGTATTACTTTTGTTTGTACTCAAATTAGAAGTATGTTATATTTTGTTCTAAAAATGACTACTTTCAATACAAACTATGTAAGACTTTTAACTTTAACTTTCTCTAAATGTGATAATTTAAACTTCAATGTACCTTTTCTAACTAACTAGTAGAGATATACTAGTAATTCTTTTATTAAATTATAGTACATAACCTACAGATTAAATGGAGATTAAAAAAGTTCCCGTTATTTTCTTAATTATTTTTTAAACACCAAAATATTTGTAAAAAAAAAGTTGTTTTTTTCGAAAAAGTTTGGGAAATTGATTAAAATTTAATAAGAAAAATTCTGTTGATATTTTTTACCAAACATTAACCTCAGTTTTATCTGTAGATTATATACTACAATTTCATAAAAAGATTATTGTCATATCTCTAGTAGTTAGTTCGAAAAGGTAGATTGAAGTCGAAAATATCACGTTTAGAGAATATCAAAGTTAAAGGTAAAAGTCTTATATCGTTAACATTAATAATTTTAAAAAAATATATATATATAACATACTTCTAATTTGAGTAGAAACAAAAGTAATAAATCAATGGAAAGGGGAAAATACATAGAGTAACATGAAATAAAAATCTCAAAATCGATTAATTTTTTATTTTTAGATTACTGAGTTCCCTTAATTAAATAGGCATTCTTTCTCTCTCTCTCTCTCTCTCTCTCTCTCTCTCTCTCTCTCAGGATTATTTGTATATTTTTTCAGCGGTATAAGGGGAAAAAAATATATTATAAAGAAAAATTCATGCACTAGAGGGTTAGTACAATTTTCTTAGTTGAAAAATTAGTCAACACCAAGTAATCATATTTATTCAGTTTAGAATACAAATAAAAGAATTTAATAAGAAATATAATCTTATTTTTATGTCCTTTCAAATATGAATTGAATGAATTTGATTAGATCTTACAACAGCTCTTTGTTTTTAAACAAAGTAACTAACTAAATCAAAACAATTTTTAACTTTACCACATCTCTTTTTAGATGATAATAATTTATCCCTAAATAACGTGGGTCGTAGTCATATATATGATTCTTTCTTCAGACCAGGGTACGATAGAAACTAGGGGTGTGGAACATCGCACAACTTTCAATTACACTATAATACTGACTTGGGTTGGGTTTGTGTAATTTACCGTTTTTATATTTTCATCATTCATTTAGCATAAATTGCCAGTTTGGCGATATATTTTGTAATTATTTTTTTTATATGGGTCTTAAAAAAAAACAAAAAAAAACGCCAAATACGATATACTTTTCGATAATCCTTATATTATCCTTTCTTATAAGTGAAACTGAGAGGAGAAGTAAAAAAGATCATTGATGAGGCATGCTCAAGGAAAGAGAACTCTGTGTTAAAGGCATTCGTTTCTCAACTTTTTACGCCATTAAGGCATTTTTATATGAATTTCGAAGGTGGGGATGCTTAGAACATCTTAACAGACATTATCATAGAGATTTTTATCAAAATCATTAGAGCTGTTTTTGTAGCAATCATTGAAAAAAAATGGTTTTTTCAATGGCAGCTACCTTATACTCATGCGCGATTTTGACGAACAACTTAATGGTAGGTCCTTGGGTCATCACCAACCCGCACACCAAATTTGAACATCGTAGGTCAGTTTGTTCGGTAGTTATGCTGACCACTTACACACAGACGGAAATTTTTTCTAGGTCACTTTTTTGAAATCAGGATGTTCCAAAACATGGAGAAATGTAAAAAAAAATAAAAACATATTTTTTGACCGAATACTATACATTCATTACCCTACGTATACATATGGGTAATTGAAAGTAAAAAGTATGTGCGAAATATGTTTCGCTTATTTGTAGGGGAGACTATTGTTCATTCCACATAGTTCATCTTTTAGTTTCTCAACATCCTCTGATACTTACACAACAGATGGGCAATTCTTTGCTGTACTCAGTGGACATTTTGGCCTCTTTATCTATTCGTAAACAAATAAGAATTCTAAAACTATTATGAATTTAGTAGTTACGTTTTTGTTTTATACAATACTAGCTGATCGCAAAATTATATCGAAAATAATTAATTTTACTAGGTCAAATATACATTTATAAAGCACCGACGCACGGGACATGTCCGTGTCCTATGCTTCAGGTGTATAAAATAATTATTTTCAAGAGTTAAAATATTTTTTTTTTCAATGTAACTTTGCCATCAGCTAGTCTTGTATATAAAAAACAAATTCCTAATTTTAGAATCATAATTTGTTTACGAGTTGAATAAGCAAGGGAATTGCTTAGATATTGAACTAGGAGACTCATTAAATGTTACGATTTAAAATAATTGTGTGGCAACCTTACTAGTGCATTTCTCTATGGTGTGATGACATCATTTTCAGCATACCCTATTTAATTATAAAGTAACTATACATTCTTGTGATAATCACATTTTATTGCATACATTACATTATTAATCAAACATCAGACGAAACGGTCGTTTCGCCGCCAACCTTAAAAAAGGCAGAAACGACAGTAAGTATCTATTCTCTGCACAACTTCCAGCGAAAAAGCCGAAATTGACTATTTTCTAGAGCGCTTACAAAACTTCAAATAATTATACAAAAAATACCATAGATTCGTCTCGGTGATATCTTTCAAAAAAAAAAAAAAAATTGAGTACCTAGGACAAAAGACAAAGAAGGAAAAAAATATTGAAAATTCCAAAACGAAATAAAAAAAAACGAGTTCTAGCCCGATTTTGATGTAAAAATTTAGACAAACGACAGCCCTAACTAATCTATAGATCTTCAAACGGATTGAATTATAGGATGCGGAATGTTTCAACTTAAAATTCTACTCTGGTTTGAACTTCATTAAATAATTCTTTCTATTTTTAATTAATTTAAAACCACTTTTTTTTCATTTCATAATTTGGCGACAGATAAAGGCGATCAGCTTGTAATTGAGGTTCAGATATATATGCCAAAAGTTGCCAAACAGGTTTGCTATCATTTGGAAGTTAGTTTTTCCGACATGTTAGGCTTAAGTGAGTTTTAACGTAATGTTAAAGTATAGGAGAACGAATTGGACTATAATTATATGGCTTATAACATCTTTAAAATTTAAATAATTTAATTTTTGAAGAGACAGAATTAAAGAGAAATATTTGTTCTTTAAGTTGCATGTGTTATTTGAACTGTATGACAATTTAGAGAGAGTTAACTTTCAAAAACATTTTAATTTTGGGAAATCTCCATTGAAAAATGAAAACAATCACATTTTGTTGCAAGACACTATGGGCTAAATACAAAGTATAAATGTGGAGGTTATGCGAGCTGACGTCACAGTCAACTCATTACAGAGAACTAAATGAACCACGCATTGCGATTGGCTAATGGAATTTGCAAAAATGTCTTTCGTTTTTAAAGATGTGTTGATTTTTACTTTCCGTTGTAAAATGAAATTGTAGAATCATATATCATCAAAATTGTAATTTCATAGTGAATTTTAAAATTGTTGTTAAGAAAATATTTTAAATTTTGTCAAATATCAATGGGTTATTATGTGAACCAAAATAATGCTTGGTATAATAAAAATAATTTATACTGCAATATTTATTAGACTGTAAAAAACTTGTAATATTTATTTGTAACAATTTATTAGTATAAACTTTCAATGGGATGCACGCTCTGGCCTTGTAAGTTAAAGGTGCCGGATTTGATTCCTGTGTTAGGTGTGGATGTTCGTTGTGATTCGGAATCCACGTTAAGCTGTGGGTCCCGGACTGATTAGTCGTTATTATGCACTAAAATAGGTCGTTGTGCGTACAAACTAACCAATCGAGCTGAAACTTGGCAGACAGGATCTTTGTCAATGGCAACGTATTTCTTTAAGTTTTGGGAGTTGAGTTGCCATACACAAGTTTCTAGTACTCGTTCGTGGTAGATTTTGATGGTTACTGCCTTCCGCATTCAACCAATTTGTCAATTTTCAAGTAGATTTTGGCATGCAAGATATCATTGATCTCAACTTGAAGAATTATGAATATTCATGGTACCAGGTGTACCATAGGTGGTACTACTTACATAATTCTTCAAGTTGAGTTCAATGATATCTTGCATGCCAAAATCTACTTGAAAATTGACAAATTGGTTGAATGCGGACGACAGTAACCATCAAAATCTACCACGATTTGGTTTATCAATTTTGAAGATAAATGTCGGGTGTCTTTAGGCTTGTCTTGAAAAATCATGAATGTTTAAGGTACCAGGTATAGCATAGGTAGTACCACTTTCGGTTTATCAATTTCCAAGATAAATATGGCATGTTGGACTTTTGTTTTGATGAATTATGAATGTTTAAAGTACCAGGTATGCTATTGGTACCACTTTCGGTTTATCAATTTTAAAGATAATTATTGCCTGTAAGGTATCGTCGAACCCCGTTTGAAGAATTATGAATATCCCTGGTACCAGGTTTACCATAGGGGATAAATAGAAAAACGATGAAACGGACAAATTCAAAAAATAGAACTCGTCAGTGTATAAAAAAAAGTTATGATATCCCCCAAAAAAACACTTTTGAAAAGTAGAAGAACCACCAACCTCAAAAACATAAAAACTTTCTTACAATAAAAAAATCATAAACATGATGAAAATGTTCAGCCACAAACACAGTGATATAAAAAAATGGCCAACCTCTGATTAGAACTCTCGGTTGTGACTCGCTTACGAATGTATGCTTACTTAATTTATTTTTAACATTTAAGTTCCGCTCCCATAAAAATTTACGCTGCTTGAGGTTGGCGCCCGTCATAATTACTAACCTTTAACCCCCCCCCCCCACACACACACATAAAAACTTTCCAAAATGTATGTATCAACCAAACAAAAGCTTACCAGAAACACTTTAGTTTCCTACTTAAAAAATTCTTAATAACGATTCAAATGCAAGCGTTTGAGCAGTTTCTCTATACTATTTTGAAAATTACACGAGCATGAATATTTACACCACATTGTATTTCCTACCCATCCAAATGAAATCATAAACTCGAATATTCGTGCAAACATCCATAAATTAGTTTAAACGCAAGCATTGTTAATATTCCTATGACGGGCGCCAACCTCAAGCAGCGTAAATTTTTATGGGAGCGGAACTTAAATGTTAAAAATAAATTAAGTAAGCATACATTCGTAAGCGAGTCACAACCGAGAGTTCTAATCAGAGGTTGGCCATTTTTTTATATCACTGTGTTTGTGGCTGAAAATTTTCAATATGTTTATGATTTTTTTATTGTAAGAAAGTTTTTTATGTTTTTGAGGTTGGTGGTTCTTCTACTTTTCAAAAGTGTTTTTTTGGGGGATATATCATACCAGAACACATCTTTAGTCCTGGTCCTACATCTTTGGACACAATGAGTCCCCCTTGCACATCTCGTGCACAGAACCTAACGTTTCCTCGGGACACAGGAAACATGGCGCACTATATCAACGGATTACAGCCGCATTAACGAAAATACAACGTATTTTCGTTAATTGCGGCTGTAATCCGTTGTTTAAGTTGCTCAATATTCACTTAATACACCTTGGATTTTATAAATCCCCATTCATAGCAATCTAGGTGGTCAAATTTGGTGAGCAGGGAGTCAGTATTCTTGGCGAGTTCCTATCAATCCATCTGCTATACTAAACTCCAACTTAACTTGACATCACTAGACGATAGACACTTCATCGTGCTCATAGGCAGTTAATCCATTTTAGCGGAGTGAAGACATAATACTCGCCAAACCTTATAGCCTTTTGTTTTCTACAGGGTTGTGGTTTGGCGAACATTATGCTTTCACGCAGCCAAAATGGATTAAATACCTATGAGCACTGTGACTATCTACCGTCTAGTGATGTCAAGTTAAGTTGAAGTTTAGTATAGGAAAAGCGTGATTGAGGTATTCCCTAACAATCAAGGTGAAATGGTCTCTATGAATTCCGCCATGTTTTCTGGGCCACGATGGAATGTTGCTTGCTGTGACGAGATGTGCAAGTTGAGACGCATTGAAATGTTTCTATGCTTGATTAATAATGCAATTTATGCAATAAAAGGTGATTATCACCAAGAATGTATACTTACTTTATAATCATCCTGCATATAGCCATTTTATAAATTAAAATGTTAAGAGAATTAGAATTCACTTTTCAAATAAAGCTCCTAATTCGGTTTTCTTTTCTTTATATTTAACTAGCTGAATGCCTGTGCTGCGCTACGAAATTTTACCATTAGCATTTTAGCGATCAAAAGACATTCATGTATTCTACACTTCAGACGTTTGCACCCATTTCGATCCCGACAAATTGATTTATCAAAATAGGAACTTTCCATTGTTGACAATTTTAACAAAATTTATAATTGTGAATAGTATATTGGAAAGAGACATTTGAATATCCCTCGTTTAGAACGATTAATTCCCTTCGGACCCTTTTTAATTACGTAATCGAGATTGCAATAGTTTAATAGTGTTTATGTTTGCTCTTAGTTCTAAATTTCGAAGTAGTAGCTGTATTGGAATTGAGACATTAAAATAATCCTTGTATAGTTTCAATGTTGCGTCGACTTTTCATCCCTTAAAAATTCATTAACCGATATTGGAATAACTTATTTTTTTTTACATTTGCCCTTTTAACATTTGCACCAAATATCAGAATTAAACTACATTGGAAGAGGAACATTCGGATATCCCTCGTTTGGAACATTTGACCCCTTTTTGACTCCTCAAAGTTGGTTAATCGAGAACGGAATAGCTTACTTTTTCTATGTCTATCTTTTTTGACATTCATACCAATTTTCAGAGTTGTGACGAAATGGGAATGTAGAACATTCGAATATCCCTCGTTTGGAACGTTTAACCCCTTTTCGACCCCTAAACGTGGATTAACCGAGATAACTTGCTTATTCTATGTTTATTTTTGTTGACATTTGCACCAATTTTCAGAATTGTGACTATATGGGGAATGGGATATTCGAGTTTGGAACTTTTAACCCCTTTTCCACCCCTTAAAGTAGGTTAATCAAGCTCGGAATAACCTAATTTTTCTGTTTGTCTTTGTTCATATTTGTACCAATTTGTAGGGTTGTGACCATATGGGAAGTGGTACATTCGAATATTCCTCGTTTGGAACGTTTAACCCCTTTTCCACCCCTTAAAGTGGGTTAATAGAGATCGGAATAGCTTACTTTTTCTACGTTTGTCTTTGTTGATACTTGCACCAGTTTTCAAAATTGTGACCATGTCGGAAGTAGGATATTCGAATATTCCTCGTCTGGAACGTTTAACCCCTTTTTGACCCCTTAAAGTGGGTTAATCGAGATCGGAATAGCTTACTTTTTCTATTTTTACCATTGTTGATATTTGTGCCGATTTTCAGAGTTGTGACTATGTGGGAAGTAGGATATTCGAATATTCCTCGTTTGGAACATTTAACCCCTTTTTGACTCCTCAAAGTTGGTTAATCGAGAACGGAATAGCTTACTTTTTCTATGTCTATCTTTTTTGACATTCATACCAATTTTCAGAGTTGTGACGAAATGGGAATGTAGAACATTCGAATATCCCTCGTTTGGAACGTTTAACCCCTTTTCGACCCCTAAACGTGGATTAAACGAGATAACTTGCTTATTCTATGTTTATTTTTGTTGACATTTGCACCAATTTTCAGAATTGTGACTATATGGGGAATGGGATATTCGAGTTTGGAACTTTTAACCCCTTTTCCACCCCTTAAAGTAGGTTAATCAAGCTCGGAATAACCTAATTTTTCTGTTTGTCTTTGTTCATATTTGTACCAATTTGTAGGGTTGTGACCATATGGGAAGTGGTACATTCGAATATTCCTCGTTTGGAACGTTTAACCCCTTTTCCACCCCTTAAAGTGGGTTAATAGAGATCGGAATAGCTTACTTTTTCTACGTTTGTCTTTGTTGATACTTGCACCAGTTTTCAAAATTGTGACCATGTCGGAAGTAGGATATTCGAATATTCCTCGTCTGGAACGTTTAACCCCTTTTTGACCCCTTAAAGTGGGTTAATCGAGATCGGAATAGCTTACTTTTTCTATTTTTACCATTGTTGATATTTGTGCCGATTTTCAGAGTTGTGACTATGTGGGAAGTAGGATATTCGAATATTCCTCGTTTGGAACATTTAACCCCTTTTTGACTCCTCAAAGTTGGTTAATCGAGAACGGAATAGCTTACTTTTTCTATGTCTATCTTTTTTGACATTCATACCAATTTTCAGAGTTGTGACGAAATGGGAATGTAGAACATTCGAATATCCCTCGTTTGGAACGTTTAACCCCTTTTCGACCCCTAAACGTGGATTAAACGAGATAACTTGCTTATTCTATGTTTATTTTTGTTGACATTTGCACCAATTTTCAGAATTGTGACTATATGGGGAATGGGATATTCGAGTTTGGAACTTTTAACCCCTTTTCCACCCCTTAAAGTAGGTTAATCAAGCTCGGAATAACCTAATTTTTCTGTTTGTCTTTGTTCATATTTGTACCAATTTGTAGGGTTGTGACCATATGGGAAGTGGTACATTCGAATATTCCTCGTTTGGAACGTTTAACCCCTTTTCCACCCCTTAAAGTGGGTTAATAGAGATCGGAATAGCTTACTTTTTCTACGTTTGTCTTTGTTGATACTTGCACCAGTTTTCAAAATTGTGACCATGTCGGAAGTAGGATATTCGAATATTCCTCGTCTGGAACGTTTAACCCCTTTTTGACCCCTTAAAGTGGGTTAATCGAGATCGGAATAGCTTACTTTTTCTATTTTTACCATTGTTGATATTTGTGCCGATTTTCAGAGTTGTGACTATGTGGGAAGTAGGATATTCGAATATTCCTCGTTTGGAACATTTAACCCCTTTTTGACTCCTCAAAGTTGGTTAATCGAGAACGGAATAGCTTACTTTTTCTATGTCTATCTTTTTTGGCATTCTTACCAATTTTCAGAGTTGTGACGAAATGGGAAGTAGAACATTCGAATATCCCTCGTTTGGAACGTTTAACCCCTTTTCGACCCCTAAACGTGGATTAACCGAGATAACTTGCTTATTCTATGTTTATTTTTGTTGACATTTGCACCAATTTTCAGAGTTGTGACTATGTGGGAAGTAGGATATTCGAATATTCCTCGTTTGGAACGTTTAACCCCTTTTCGACCCCTTAAAGTGGGTTAATCGAGATCGGAATAGCTTACTTTTTCTATTTTTACCATTGTTGATATTTGTGCCGATTTTCAGAGTTGTGACTATGTGGGAAGTCGGAGAATTAGTGATGAGTGAATGAGTGGCTTTGCCTTATATATAGAGAGACTAGCTGAATACCCGTGCTGCGCTACGAAATTTTACCATTAGCATTTTAGCAATCAAAAGACATTCATGTATTCTACACTTCAGACGTTTGCTCCCTTTTCGATCCCGACAAATTGATTTATCAAAATAGGAACTTTCCTTTGTTGACATTTTAAACGAAATTTATAATTGTGAATAGTAAACTGGAATAGTTTATTGTGTTTATGTTTGCTCTTAGTTCTAAATTTCAAAGTAGTAGCTGTATTGGAATTAAGTTAATTAGACATTAAGTTAATCCTCGTATAGTTTCAATGTTGCGTCGTCTTTTCATCCCTTAAAAATTCGTTAATCGATATTGGAATGACTTATTTTTTTAACATTTGCAAAAAAATATCAGAAAAATGACTACATTGGAAGAGGAACATTCGGATATCCCTCGTTTGGAACATTTAACCCCTTTTCGACCACTTAAAGTGTGTTAATCGAGATCGGAATAGTTTACTTTTTCTATTTTTACCATTGTTGATATTTGTGCCGATTTTCAGAGTTGTGACTATGTGGGAAGTAGGATTTTCGAATGTCCCCCGTTTGGAACGTTTAACCCCTTTTCGACCCCTTATAGTGTGTTAATCGAGATCGGAATAGTTTACTTTTTCTATTTTTACCATTGTTGATATTTGTGCCGATTTTCAGAGTTGTGACTATGTGGGAAGTAGGATTTTCGAATGTCCCCCGTTTGGAACGTTTGACCCCTTTTCGACCCCTTAAAGTGTGTTAATCGAGATCGGAATAGTTTACTTTTTCTATTTTTACCATTGTTGATATTTGTGCCGATTTTCAGAGTTGTGACTATGTGGGAAGTAGGATTTTCGAATGTCCCCCGTTTGGAACGTTTGACCCCTTTTCGACCCCTTAATGTGTGTTAATCGAGATCGGAATAGTTTACTTTTTCTATTTTTACCATTGTTGATATTTGTGCCGATTTTCAGAGTTGTGACTATGTGGGAAGTAGGATTTTCGAATGTCCCCCGTTTGGAACGTTTAACCCCTTTTCGACCCCTTATAGTGTGTTAATCGAGATCGGAATAGTTTACTTTTTCTATTTTTACCATTGTTGATATTTGTGCCGATTTTCAGAGTTGTGACTATGTGGGAAGTAGGATTTTCGAATGTCCCCCGTTTGGAACGTTTGACCCCTTTTCGACCCCTTAAAGTGTGTTAATCGAGATCGGAATAGTTTACTTTTTCTATTTTTACCATTGTTGATATTTGTGCCGATTTTCAGAGTTGTGACTATGTGGGAAGTAGGATTTTCGAATGTCCCCCGTTTGGAACGTTTGACCCCTTTTCGACCCCTTAAAGTGTGTTAATCGAGATCGGAATAGTTTACTTTTTCTATTTTTACCATTGTTGATATTTGTGCCGATTTTCAGAGTTGTGACTATGTGGGAAGTGGGAGAATTAGTGATGAGTGAGTCAGTGAGTGAGTGAGTGAGTGAGTGAGTGAGTGAGTGAGTGAGTGAGTGAGGGCTTTGCCTTATATATATAGAGATTACGATTCGGCAGAAACTCTAGTTTCGCGTGTTATCTAGTTAAGTACGATTATGTTTTAGCTCCAAATTCTAATGGAATAAGTGTTTTAGGATAAAATATACATTGAAAATAATGTTAGTAATGCTCGCGCCATTAATACTATTTTTACAACTATTATACTCATTCCCGATGTATCACATTATAACTTGTAAAGATATGATATGTTGGCTTGAGGTACATTTAGTAATCTAATAACATAATGGACATATATTTTAGTGTCAACACGCAAGCAAAATGCACAATTCGTTGAAGTCCTCATTCAGCAATTTTCAGTTAGTAGAATTAACTTTCCTTTTCCACGAGTGCCGCGTTCATTAGCGCGAATTAAGTTCGTTAAGTGATTTAGATTAGTTGATGCTAATGAAATTTAGCTCTCTCAAAAGGATCGTTCCATTTAATCTATTTACGGTTCTATTTTGTTAAAACAATGGACAAGGAGCCTTAAAAGGTTCAGGGAATAATCGATGAGAGGAGTGGGGGGGGGGGGGTAACGCTGCGATCGTTTGGAATTGTTGAGGCTGTTAAAGTATTTTGGGGCTAGAAGTTAAAGGTAGAAGAATCACACTATATCAAGAAGTTTTTTTAAATACAAAAAACATGAAAGAATTAAAGTGTTATTTAATAATACAAATTAGGGAAATTTCATCGAATTTAGTTTAAAATATTTTTAAAGAGTCTATATAGCTCTTTTATTTCAAATTTTAGCAGTATTGGCTAGAATATAATGTTGGAAGGTTTGTCAATTTTTACCAGAGTTTATCATCTTCACCAAAAGATCAAATACTGTATTTCAAGAGTGGGATATTTTTGTTGAGTTGTACCCCTTCCATGAAGCACTTTTCAACAAATGAAAATTAGATTTCTTTTATTAATTTATATGAAATTATTAATGCTTAAATTTCATTGAAAACGTACGCTCTAATTCAAATTGCAGTTACAAAATGCAAAAGGCTGCACAATTTGAATTATTTTAATCACTTTATGAATTAATAGCACAAAACATGCAATTGTTTGACTTATTACCTTTTTTCTTTTACCAAGAAACATCTACAGAAATTCCCATAGAAAATCAAGCTAAAGAAGTTTTTCCTCTTATGTATAGTTGAAGAGGTTTCGTTTTCATAATACCTTTTAAAGCAACTAACATTACATTTTTCAAGAATATTTCCAAGAATATTACTTTTTTTCTCATGAATTTCACTTCGTTTAATGTTTATCAAACCGTGGTTTCTTACAAATAAAATTGTATTTTTCTCCTGCATATTCTGCAAGTACAAAATAATTTTTTTTTTAGTTATCATTTAAAAATTCTATATTTTCCTTAAACTTGGATACCATAGAAATATAAGATTGTTTTAGTTCTGTACATTCATATTCATCTTCTAAAGAACTTTTATTTCTACTATACTTATCACAAGAATCATCAAATAAAACCTTTTTGCAGGAAGGATTGAGCTTAATAATTGCATACTTTTTCAACTTTCACATTATTCTTAGTTTTATTTTCCAATATTTGAGAAGTTTGTTGTTCAATTCGTAATGCGCACTAAAAATAATGAACAGAAATTAAATCAAGGAGCCATTATTAAGTTGATCAACTATTATAAATCCAACCGATCAAATAACTGAATTATGTAACTTCCAGACGATATTTTCATTTGCATTGTTCTAAATCTTTCTTACTTATAGGTTATTTTAAATAAAATATTCAGCCGAAAAAAATACTCTGGCACAAGTATATTTTGAGTTTTTGTTTACTTGAAGAAAATGTATTCGCAAAAATGAAAAACTCTGCTCAAACAAATCACCTACTTTTCAATGCTGAAGATAACACTTTATTCTGAAGGGTCGTTAAACATCGCGTCACATTTTAGAACTATTCAGATTTTTCAAGGGTGGGCAGGTTCTGAGAGATAGATTTTTTTTTTTTTTTTTTTTTTAAATAAGTGGAAAGCAGAATAAAGTCCTTTTATAGCCTCAGATGAATTGCGAAAGAGTTTCTGAAATACGGTACGTTTTATGTCAGTTCTTTCTCCGCTCAAGTAAATGCTAGAAGACATGGGACACGAAAGATTGAGAAAGAGATTTCCCAATCCTATTTACTCAATTAGTTTTGAAAATTACTCTGTAAATGCGTGACTAAAATAATGAAATTGATATTAAATTGCAAGTTCTAAAATGCGAATTAATGTCTGAAGTCAAAAAAAAAAAAAAAAAAAAAAAAAAAAAAAAAAAAAAATAGTATTTATGTTTAATCCTATTCTGATTAGTTAACAAATCCCTTACTTGCTTTGACTTAGTGTTTGACAAGGTTCTAAGGCCCCAACAGACCTTTCATCTTTTTTATATGAAATGGGTCGAATTGCAGTGGCATTAGGTAATTCCAAGGTCAAGTAAGATAGCAGCATCACGTAATAAAAACAGGATGAGCAAAAGAAATATAAATAGAGATAGACACATAATAGAGAAACATAAATAAAGATATAAACATAATAGAAACATAAAAGACAAATAACAAAAGTTATTTATTTTAACATTCATTTAAAAAATAGGGGTGGATCCAATTAAAGTATGTCGAAACTTAACCAGTGTTACCAGACGTAGTTTTTTTTTAATAACACGTATTTTAATACCACTGGTGTTATCACACACAAATATTCAGACATAGGGCCTTTTTGAGGACTTTTTGAAGAGCAGGAAGTCTTTATTTTTAAAGCACTATTGATATTTTAGTAGGTAAAAATATTATTAAATATGATACATCCAAAATGCATTCTGAAAAACTGCCTACCTTAGAATTCTAAATCCGACATCTAGTTACGCTGATCTTACAAAAAGTGATGTATGAATCTTTCCATCTCTCTATAGATATCTGTATTAAGTTTCTATAGCTCAGGTGTTGGTTCCTCGCCATTTGATCTAGTTGAGATAAGCGTAATTGTAGATGCTGTTGAGCCGGCGCAGTATGACCCTCGTGTACCCCTTGCACTACAAAACAAACAAACAAACAACCCAATCTTAATAGATTCCAGATGAATTCCGTATGTTTACTGTCTATGTATCAAGTGAATAGTTGGCTCCAGATTGTTTAACATAGTGAGTTAGAGTGGATATTAAACTAGCCACATTTTTTCCAGGAGGAAGACATAGTGATAGTGAACTACTCCACTAGGGAATATTGCACCAACCCCCTTATTTTAAGACACCCCTGTCAAAGAAAGCCAGATTCCTTAAGAAAGGTCAAAAGGCTTTTGACAAGTTCTTCGTGGATTGTATCAAGTTCTGTTCCAAGACCTAAGCTTGAGTGCCTAATGTGAAGAAGAGCTTCACATTCAAAAAGTATTTGGTGGGCGGTTTCCTCCACCATATTGCACTTCCTACATAAAGGTTCTTCTTTAAAGATTCCCCTTCTATGGAGTTGTTTTCTTAGGTGATAGTGGCCTGTGAGAAATCCAACTATCACCCTCATCTTATTCCTGTTAACACACAGGATCTGAGATGATAGTTTCATGGAAGGTTCTTGGATCATAAGCCTTGCATGTTTTTGATCGGTAGTTTGTTTCCACCTTTTTGTGGTTTGGTTGGTTGTTTTCAGATTATCTGGCGCCGTCAGCAACACGAGGGCTATAATGCGCCGAAACATTCGTCATTAGACAAACCAACATACATTTACAAACACCCATGCCAACACGGGACTCGAACCCGCAACCTCGCGGTCTAGAAGCAAGCACGCTAACCACTATACCGTTTGGTCGGCCCTTTTTGTGGTTTCTTTAAGCAGGAGGAAGACATACATTTGCCGTATAGTAACTTCTTTGGAAGCCTATTTCGAGGATGGAATTCGAGACGAATGATACATGTAATGTTCACGTCTTTTTAGAATTTTTATGCAGTTCATGGTGAGAAGGAAACAGTCTTTTACGATACAGTCAACAAATTTATTGAGTTAAAATTGCTGACGTCATTAGCTTTAATTTCGCATTTAAATTTTTTTTTTAAATCCGATGATTTTAAGTGGTAAAATCTTTATTTTAACTGACTATTTTAACGTATCGCACACTTGTTGGCAAAAGTTAAATTTTTTTTTTCAGCTTCGCTTTTTCACATTTTACGTATGTTCAAAAAGCTCCTTGCGATTAATTTTTTGATAAATCCACCAAATGTTTTTGTATAAATAATGTTTAATGTACTATAAAGAAATTAACGCATGCTTTTTTATGTCACATAATTTTTTCTATTTTTTTTCATGTTGGGAATTGGAAATATGTGCATTTTTTTTAATGAAAAATCATTAGTGCCAAGTTTGAAATTTTATTTCTGTTCAACTATAGCACCTAAAGATAAAAAGCATAGGTGGAAATGTTTATAATATATTGATAAAAGACTTCCAATTTTCCTTTCATGCTCATTAAAATATTATGTCGCGAGGAGCAATTTGAAAAAAGTTAAAATTTCGTATTATTTTAATGCATTTTCCTCAATAATTTACTATCTATTTTATATTATCTGCTCAAATTTTTTTGTTGTGTTGTAAGTCACATCTTGTATGCATCTGCCAAATTTGATTTAATTCTATGCAAAACTAAAGAATTTTGGAATGCATTTCGAATCGTCATCAAGAGGGCACTGCAAACTATAATTGTGTTGAATTGTGGGAATTGTGCGGAGATTAGTGAAAATTAAAATACCAAGGGTTTGCGAAACTATAAAAACGTCTGACCCAATGACTAGAAATTCTGAATATTAATTAACCTTCAACTGCTGTGGTTGGGTCGTTTGATGTTTTTGGTGCAAAGGTAACACGTGGCCCATATTGCGCCAAACAAATTTATGAACAACAGTTTAAAATTTAAGGGGACTTGGTACCCCTTGTTTTCACAAAAAAATATAAAAATATCAATTTTCTCTTTTTTTTGCGTGTTTGTATTCTTTGAATCTTTCTCCTTATTCTGGCAAGTTTTTGAACTGATCCTATAACTGCAATTGCAGAAAAACTATACTTATATGGAGAATTTAGCATTGCCGCTCCTTCGATGTTTCGAACGTATTTTTCTTAGTTCGAGATTTTTGTAATTCGCACCTTACTCAAAATTCTAAAACTTCAGCAAATATGAATGAAATAAGTTGAAATTTTTTCTTTATTCATTCTTTAGATCTATTTGACAAAAATAGGCATGGATTTTTGAATAAAATATAATTTTTCTTTTTTTCACAAAATCAAATGTTGAAAAATACCCTTTTTTACGTTATTTTTACCTATAGTTACAGTAATTATCGTTTTTCTCGGAAACTATTTTACTTATTCAAAATCCGATGCCTAAAAAGTTAGAGTACATTACAAGGAAATATTTTTTTAAAAAATCAGGAAAAAATATTGAAAAAAAATTTGTGATTTTTTTTTTTTATAAATTTTAAAATTTTGAAAATTTATAGCACTATGTGAACTTTTTTTTAATAAAATTTAGTTTTTACTTAGTAATACTTCGAAATATATAAAAATTATAATTTTAAAGGTTTAAATAAAAAAAAAAAGTTTTAATGGTGCCAAGTCCTCTTAAGAAACATAGTATCAGAAAAATTAATATAAAAGTCAAACAGGGAATATTTTTTTCGGATGAAAGCATTCCACAAAAAATGACTCGTGGTCTAACGCGTTCTGTCAGACCCCATACAGCAGGTAACCGCATAAGCAGATACTCACTGTTAGAAAAGCGCTGATCTAAACAATTTTCTCTCAAGTAGGCTGTGCATGGGAAGTTATTGGATGAATCGGAGAAAGATTAAAAATAATAGGAGTATGCGCTTTGAAAGGATGAATTAAATTAATGTCGATACTAAAAGAGCTGTAAAAACAAATATTTCATAAACATATATATTTGTTTCCATAGTTATCGCTTCCATCTGGACTATCTAGCGGGAGCTATTCTCCTGATACAATAACATACTTTTGTTTTTGAATGGTTATCGGATCTTAACACAGTTTCTAACACAGAAAATGGAATAAGGGTACACACATATAACAGTGCTGTATATCAATTTAAACCGTCTACAATGCTTTGAGAAAAACTGTAAACGGCCTGAACATGCTGTGGTCAATTCTTTTTACAATAAACTCGCTTAAAAGTCTATAAAGCTAAAGGATTGTGTCACATTGAGTGACAGATAACATTCCAACGCTTTTTTTTTTTTTTTTGCTTTTTTTTTTTTTTAAGCAATATCCTCTTTCTTTTGCTTATTTTGCAGATGTGTAAGAACCCTTCCGCTCTAAAAACATTACCGTAGAAAAGCTCATATTTTTTTAAGGAAAGCGTACTATCTATTGGATGGATGTTGTTATAAGATATGTTTGCTTTTCAAATAGTCTTAACTCGTATTCAAAGAAGGAAAGCTTTTCGTGAGCATTTTACTGTTATGTTTGTTAAAATAAGCTCCGGATGTGTTTCAAATAATAGAACATCTTTCAAAATTGTTACTCCTTCTTATAAAAAAATACATTTTTAGTAAATCCTTTCTTAAAACTTTTAAAAACTTCCAGTCACTATACAGTCTACCAACTCACAACTTAAAATCTATAAATCCCCATAGAACATAGCCTCATGTTCTAATACAGGGATTCCCTAAGTCTTAAACATTGCGACCCACTTTTTAAAAATCGAATCTACAGCGACCTACTTCAATTTTGGCGCATCGATTTCCCCCCCCCCCCCCCTCCAGAGAAAAATAGCACAAGTTTTTTCGAAACGAAGTTTTATAAGTTAAAAAGAAACTTCTTTGGAGAAAAAACATCTATTATTACTCTAAGAGTTATGCTGATTACTGACTCACTGACTGTCTCACTTATGCGTGTTTCACTCTGTATCTCTGTAAGTGAAATACTAAACAATTCCCGCAATTTTTTTTTTTTTTAATATTTTTTTTTTTTTTTTCAATTCTAAATGTTTCGGGAAGGCCATAAACACAAAAATTTCTGCTCATTGCGCTTTTTCTTTTTTTAATTTGCAACCTGAAATCACTGGTTTACTTAGGCGGGAAAAACGTCTCATTCGGCTCGAATATAATGTGACGTTACTTGTTCCGAACTTGGTTTAAATATTGGCTTGAAACGCGGCAGTGGAAATCAGTTTTGCCAGTTTCTCGCAAATCTAGTCAACCGGCATGGGATATGGCAATTTTCTAATTAATTCATACCAACTATTTGGCGGAAACCTCACGATAACCATAGAAATGGTAGGAAGTTTTGACGTAACAGCTAAAATATAGCGTTTTGATCGGACTGCAGTCATACGAGATTTTCTAGCATTTTCTTTTCTTAATATTTAAATAACTAAATTTTGTTTGAATATTTGGAGTCAGAAAGAAATTCTTCATAAATATAAACTAATTTCACTCGTTTTTTTAAAAAATGCGGTAATTGTCCATTTCAACCGATCATTGTTGAAACTCTTCTCAGTTGCCAATATTGTTTTAATCATAATAAATCAAAGATCATTGGATGTGAATGCATTGTGTAGTAGCGCTGTAAGTAAAAGAATTTTAACCGATCATTGCTGAAACTGTTTATTGTTGCCAAAATTATTCAGAATAAATAAAAATACATTTAGTCGTGAATGCATAAATTCACATTCATTTTAAATAAATAAATTTTTAAATGCAGTTTGCCTCATATTTTGTAGTTAAAGATGTTTTTATTATTTAATGTTAGATGAAAGCACCATGCACACGCTGACAGCAGAATCGGCGCTATATTAATGAATAGGACGATAATCGATTTTGATAACTCTCAAATCTATTTTAGCACCAATTCTGTCCCCAGTTAAGATCCAAATGATGCATTTAATATAGTTCGAGAGGCGACTGCAATTTTTGGACCCCATCGAACATTATTCTGAATTTTTTATAGAAATTGTAGAAATTGAGTAGATTAGGATTCCACTGGTCTGCCGTGGCAAAAATGGCAGAAACTGGTCAAAAATCGACTTGGAATGAGTTGAACTAAAATCCGATTGCCAAATATGTCAAAACTTGCCAAAAATAGAACAAACTTATTCGTCTGGCAATCCACTTCATTTTGATTTTCAATGAGAAAAAGGTCGACCAAAAGGTATAGTGGTTAGCGTACTAGCTTCTAGACCGCGAGGTTGCGGGTTCGAGTCCCGTGTTGGCATGGGTGTATGTAAATGTATGTTGGCTTGTCTAATGACGAAAGTTTCGGCGCATTATATCCCTCGTGTTGCTGACGGCGCCAGATAATCTGAATACAACCAACCAATGAGAAAAAGCGCAAACGATTTCTGATCTATGGCTCGAAAAACTTGTATCTTTTAAAAGTAAGCCAAATTGGCGACATCAGTTACGTCATAAGTGACGTAATATTTTTGCCAACTTGGCTTCCTTTTAATAGATGCAAGTAGACCGTCGTCAGATATCTGAATCGTCTGCTACCTTCTTAATTGAAAATTAGAGTGAGGGTTACCAAATAAAAAAAAATGCTCATTATCTGGCAGGTTATGGTGCATTTGGCAATTGGATTTAGTTCAACTGATTAAAAGTCGATTTTTGACCAGTTTCGGCCATTTTTGCCACGGCAGACCAGTGGATTCGTAATCTACTAACTTTTCTCTAATTTCTATAAAAAATTCAGAATGATGTTCGATGGGGTCCAAAAATTGCAGTCGCCTCACAGTCTAATAGAATGTGTGCAAAGGCGTCCTTTTAGTGATAGTCGGAAAATCTTAATGAATATTTATTCATCGAAAAAAATCTATTTGTCAAATGTCAGTTCAATTGGATGATGGAAAGTTAGTTAAGATACCATTACAAAATGGAAATTTGGGGAAAATAATCATTCTTGTTTTTTTTTACACTGAAATATTCTCGAACTTGGTAACTTTAATATGGTACTATGTTCTTAATGAAATTTAAAATACTTTTTCTAACTATGTGCATGTTTAAAAAGGTACACATTGTTAACACTAGATTGCCTAAGCAAGTCATTTTGACTGCTTTTGAATTTCAATTAAAAAAAGAATTATTTAAATAATGACACAGCTTCTTATAATTTTGTGACTTTTTCTACAACATATAAATGGGTTAATTAATCATTGTTGTTGTCCCCCCCCCCCTCCTTCACTTTCGGTATATATATGTGTTTTATACCTATATTGCCGAAAAGCAGTCATTTTGACTGCTTGGAGAAGACCAGTTCGGCTCTGGATTGGAATAACATAACATACAAGTTCATGATAAATTGTCGATTTCGACATATACTTGATAAGTTGCAGTTGTACTAAAGTTATTGTTATTGTTATTCGTACTTGTTATTCGAATATTTATGCCAGGCCACGCTCTATGTTCCCTTTGAACGCGCTGTAACGTAATTCAGATGGGAAGGAGGATCACTGAGTGTATGATCTCATACTGTAATCGATACGGCTGCTCACGTGTCGACTTTGGTCAGGCCTGCTTTACGCACTGCCAGTCGTTCTAACACGTTGTTCAGTTGATAATATTTGTCAAAAATGTAAAAAGTATGTTTGCGGAAGATGTACATCCAAAAAGATTTGCACTTTCATTTGCTTAAAATGTCCAGATAATGTATAAATTATTTTTTTTCGAACTGAAATACATTTTTTTTATTGTTAATACTTATTAATAACTTGTTATATGACTGTAAGTGATATAAAATATATTAAAAATTACTGTTAAACAAATTTCTTTGCGCATTAGTTATTTTTTCACAATGCAGTCATTTTGACATGCAATATAGGTATATACTAAGCTCCCGTCTTTCTAGTGTTAAATAATCACTATCGCAAACTTTAAACTTTATTTGTGAAGAATTTTGAATGCTGATATTTTTTATAAAAAGTAGGCAGGTTTTAAATACTTTCCAAACAAAATTCCATAAAAAAAAGCTATTTAAGTTATATTTACAATTTTAGTTCGCTTCCTGAAGCTAATCATTATGTTTCATTTGCAATTAAGATTGTATACAAATTACAAATTGAGTTATGATGATGCAATTAGACACTTATTAGATCATTAAATTTTAATTAACGAATTAAATATCATCAAATGAAAAAAACAAAACTTTTTATGCAGATATTTTCAAATGTGATGAATTTGGGAGAAAAAAGAAAAAATTGAGAGAATTTTTTCCATTATGTACTAATACCTTAATTTTCCTTATACGCAACAAACACACATAAAATTGAAGTTCATGTAAAGGATTTAAAGCACCATATTAGTTTTTCAGAAATGATCTATACATCCAATTCTCACTGTCTACAACTACTTTCAAATTAAAAGCTTCAAATCTTTAAAAAAACCAGCTTATAATTTTTTCAGAAAGGTCTTTTTTTGAAATCTTCTTTTACATCATACCAAGAAGTATATGATTAAAACTAGGGGTGTGGAGCATTGCACAACTTTCAATTACACTATAATACTGACGTGGATTTGTGCCATTTACCGTTTGTATAATTTCATTCTTCATTTAGAATAAATGACCAGTTTGGCGATATTTTTTTTTTGCGATGATCTAAAAAAAAAAATTGCCAAAATAGTGATTTTGGCGATACACTTTTTGATAATCCTTATATTATCCTTTATTATAAGCGAAACTGTGAGGTGAAGAAAAAACGATCGTTGATGAGGTATGCTCAAAAAAAGAGAACTCTCTGTTGAAGGCATTCATTTTTCAACTTTTTACGCCATTAAAACAATTTTACGGGAATTTTGGAGGTGGGGATGCTTGGGATACCTTAAGAGGCTTTACCACGGCGATTTTTATCAAAATCGTTAGAGCCGTTTTTTTGCAATCAGTGAAAAACATGATTTTTTCAAAGGCAGCTATACCTTATGCGCATGCGCGATTTTGACGAAAACCTTAATGGTAAGTCCCATGGCCATCACTAACCCTCATACCGAATTTGAACCTCGTAGGTCAATTTGTTCGGGAGTTATGCTGACCAAACACACACACACAGAGACAGACATTTTTTCTAGATCACTTTTTTGAAATCAGATGTTCAAAAACTTGGAGAAACGAAAAAAAAAAAAAATACTGAATGCTATACTTTTATTAATTACCCTATGTATATATACATATGAGTAATTGAAAGTACAAATGAATCGCCCAAGTCAGATTACGCATTAAGATCAAGACCAAGAATTCGGTATTCATGATTTTGAGGATATACTCGTGGCTCGAAGACAGATTAAGCAGCTAGCATGTGAGAAGTCTTGTGTTCGCACCCTCTTCGTTTCAACTCTTTCTACAATATTGCTAAAACGAATTGCCAAGATAAGGGTTTTGACATACCTTGGGTAACTTGACGATCTGCACAAGGGAAGATTTTTTTCTTTTATCCAAAATTTAAGTATAGACAGTTTTCCTTTTTAAGGAACTCTAAGATTGCCCTTGAAATATTTTTAATTATGTTGTAATAATGTTCTGTGGAGTTCTAGAATATTTCTTGTGCAAAGAAAGTTCCAGTACAACAATACAACCAATCCCGATTATGGTTGGTTGGTTGTATTCAGATTATCTGGCGCCGTCAGCAACACGAGGGCTATAATGCGCCGAAACATTCATCATTAGACAAGCCAACATACACTTACAAACACCCATGCCAACACGGGACTCGGAACCCGCAACCTCGCGGTCTAGAAGCTAGCACGCTAAACACTCTACCGTTTGGTCGGCAATCCCGATAATGAGACAGAGTTCTGAGTAAATACTGGCATTGTAGTATAACGGGCGCTGCTGTGTTTTGATTCCGTCGTGGTCTCAATGTCTTTACTTTAAGAGTGAAGCGCCGTCTTAACATGCCAATCTCGTTATCTGGCCCAGTTCAAAATTACAACGCGTACTTAGCTGACTTCAAACCCAAGTTAGTCAAACGCGCTGGCCAGTATCGGTTCGACACTGGTCAATGCAAATGCAGCTATGTGCGCTAACGTGGAGTCGAATCAGGGACTCCTAGATCAGTAGACAGGTATGCTAACCACTAGACAAAAGTGACCATTAGTGCCTAGGTGTTGTATCTGTCATTTGTACACGAGACCACCACATAGCCCCTTCCTAGTGAGTCGCGAAGAGACGAACGATTGAGTTGCTTTCGTGTGAGTTGAGTGCGTTGCTTTTCGTGTGGCAGTGAGTCGCCAGAGGTTGCTTGAGGTGGTAGTGTTGTAGACGGGTCTTTGCTGATGATCTTGAATAATCTTGCCCAGTGCTAGGTAACATATACTGAGAGTTGTGAAATGTTGGTGCAGTTTTAAAATTTAAATATATTGTTACAAAAATGGACGGTGGGGTAAAAATTATGTTTTGTGATGGTTTTGACAAGTATACATTTTTAAAAAATTGTGTGCTTTGAAATGATGTACATGGCTCGGTATTGACTTGCCAACACCCTTCCAGAACCTCTGTTTTCTACATTATCCAATACCACTGTACTACCAGGAAGTTTGGTAAAAATAAACCCTCGGAATTGTATAAAAATTCCTAATACTAAATTTTAATGAAAATTGTTTTTAAAAAGAACTTTTTGAGCACAATTTACATATAATTAAGTTGTTTCTTTACTGCGTTTCAATGATAAATTCTATTGTATAAAGCCTACGGTATCGTAAAATAAATTGTTTCGGCTTAGTAAAATAAATTATAATGAAAAATACTTTAGCTTTCTTGTTCACGTTTTGTTCATTTTACTTGTTATTTGTCATTAAAAACACTTTTAAATCACGCATTTTCTCAAAATGTAACTTTTCATAGAAAATTGTCTTGTAAGTGAGCTTTAGACTATCTGAGAACATTTCTTACATAATTATTGGTCATATGCCATATTTCAATTCATTTCTTTAAAAACATCGATTGCAAAATCTGATCTTTGATGGCTACTCCCAAATCCATTTACCAATTGCATACATCAAGCCATGTTTTTCCTTCAGGCCCTCAAACCAGAAATACGCCCTCTTTCACCAAAACTCGACGATATATTTTTGAAAAGAAAACGAAAAGTGATATAGCGTTATGCAACTAGTGGATAAATCTTTAATGCAATGTCAGCCGCGACTCTTTCGGTTATTTAATTAAAAACCACCCTACGAGAGTTTATCTGGCGCTCATCAATTATTATTAACTGAACTGCTTGAGTGCCAAATTAAATTTTGTGCTCTTAATATGCATTAACAGGCGACCCCTGCCGACAAGAGTTGGAAAGAAAAATAACAACTTCTCCCGCATGTTGTACTTCTGCCTTTAGATGGAACTTGTCTCGTGGAGAGTGTTGGTGGAAGAAAAATAACATTATTTTTTTCAATTAATAAGGCAAGTTGCGTAATTTATAGAAAGGAATATTTTGGGAGATTTTCTTGCGAAATTTTTCTTCTTTGATGTGTTCTAAAACAATGGACTTTATGCGCAGCGTTATTAGAAAAGGGATTGCATCGATTGGCAACAGCATCATTTGAGACTTGCTAATGTCCAATCACAATAGATCTTAGAAAACAAATTTGAGTTTTCACATTCCATTAGCTTATCATAATGCGTGTCTCTTTCATTCCCAAGCAGAGAAATTGACTGTGACGTTGTCATCCATACCTTATATAAGGAAAGTGTAAACTGAGACTGGATGAAAGCTACAGACTACAAGATTTCTAAAATATGTCTGCTCTTAAATTTTACCCAACTTACCTAATTAACTACTACTTTGATCTTTAACTACTACTTCTGATGTACCCATGATCTTTAACTCTACTATCTGAACTTTGACTACTACTTCTGGATAGCTTATAAGCGGTTTCTGCTCTGGAAGCAGATAGAGCCAAATGAATTCTACCCCTCATGATGCTAGCTAATAGACTTCCCTTGTTTACAAACAGATTCTATCTAGTTTGGGAGGGAGGAGTTGATTATATTGATATCTGTTAAGCATTTTTAAGTTTCAATAACAAAGCATGCACTATCCAGGAGTTGGAGTTAGAAAGCAGTGATATAATCATATTTTGCCTACAACTTTTCAGTGGAACAGCTTAGACACATGAAATTCACATTACTGAAACATCTTTGTATTATACCGATAAATAAAACAATACAGTCACAAAATGGGATGCATAGAGTACAAGAAGGGCTAATGTAAAATAATGGAGTTTCATTAGAGTGCAGTTTTAAAGAAGTGTCCATTTTAAAAATCCCACAACTCAAAGAAATGACGTATGTTAGAATATATGATCCCCTTTCCCATCAGAGTCTCACTGCATTCACATACTTAGCATGAGACTTTTTAAAAGCTTGAGGGGCCAAATTTTCCATCTTAAGAGCTGTTCTCAAGTGGTGACAGTTCAGCAAAACCCGAGTTAATCAAGAAATTTCAAGATGTTTCCAGCACCTGTCCTTGAATCTTTCGGGAAAGTTAGGGCAAGAGGGTATAAAAATCCTCCGGAAATTTACTTCAGTTGGAGGTTTAGAGCTGTTTTAGAAGTAGTTCAATTTCTTGAATCTGTAGAAAAAATAGTCAATTTTTATTTTGTAAAAACAGAGTCATCATTTCCTGTCGAAAAAGTGTTACCATTATATATATAATAACAATCCTCTTTTAGAATTTCCTCATTAATTTAATTTCGTTCTTTCAAAGCGTGTGTTCCTACTTTTAAGGTGTATGTATACCCTGGAATTTTTTTTTTTAATTCTGAGTTCAAAAATCCAATTCTTTTTTACATTAGTTAGAAAGTATATGATTAAAATAATTTCATAAAAAAAATTCAAATTTCGGCAATTGTTAATTAAGCTTTAATTAGATAATTAGTACCTTTTTCAAACAGTGATATATCAAATTCTAATTTACTTAGAAAAGCAATTCTACTTGGAAACCATTCGAAATATTATTCTTAATGTTTTGAAACTCAATTAAGTTTCTTATATAGAAGAATTTTTGTTTTACAATTTATTTTGTGTGAAAACATGAAAAAAATCCATATTTTCAAAGAATTCTCAGATTTAAAAATCCCTAAAAAGTCAATTTCTCAACCAATATTATATAATTGAGTTTCAACCCCCCCCCCCAGCATATTATGTCAATTACTATAATATAACAAAAATTATAATTGAACAAGTTGTTGTTGAATTATCGTTGTTTGAATAAAGCGTGACATAATCAAAATACAGTTCTTCAGAAAACAGGTTTAAAGTTTTAAAAACGTGGTATTTAACAGGGGAAGTACCTACTTATAATTGATTGAAACTTAAAAACTGTTAAGGATATTTTCAAACGTTTGGTATTGTTTGAAAGCTAAAGTATCAGAGAATATTATGATATAATAACAAAAAAAATGAATATTCTTATCGATTTTTGTGAATTGTAGGGTATACGTACACCTTAATTCTTTCACCAATTCATTCAATAACTGCCCAAGCAAAGCTGCTTATGTGAGATTTGTGGTGTCAGCGTTTTTGTAACACAGACTCCCATAATTAGTATTCAGTACTGTTCGTTTTTGCGTCAGACGGCTTTATAGTTCACACCCTTGATATGTTAATTTCTGCTAAGCTCAGCACAATTCCCACGATTCAAAACTATTCATTCTCTTCATATCTGTCTTTTAGATCACTCGTAACTTCTCTCTATTTCTCTCTCCTTCCCTGAGCGTCCAATTTAACTAAATTAATGTAATGACTGCAACTTCCAAGACTGTTTTCCTGAATCTCCACACTGCCTTAATTTAGACTAAAATGTGAACATTACACACCTTTCTCCTATCTTATTTATCAGTATAATACGTAAAGATGTATCTTTGGTATGAATTTCATGTTTCTAAAACTTTACTGAAAAGTTATTAGCAAAAAAAGAGAGAAGATTTTCTTAATTTTTGTCGTGAGTGTATACGAAAGTTCTTATAAATTAAAAAAATAAATAAAATACTTGCCTTTTTTTGAAGACGGATTCAGAATTTTTTATGGAGAGGGCGGGAGGCCCTTCAAGAAAATATTTTAGCTTGACAGCC
The DNA here is from genome assembly GCA_963978545.1 of Linyphia triangularis. Taxonomy (NCBI): domain Eukaryota; kingdom Metazoa; phylum Arthropoda; class Arachnida; order Araneae; family Linyphiidae; genus Linyphia; species Linyphia triangularis. Next base: position 29,584,672 of record OZ021731.1, read on the forward strand.
AAAGCAATAATTCGCCATGTACTTAATAGAACAGGTTGATATCTAAACTACAAAAATAATTTAAATTTTTTTTATAACGTAACGTTTTTAAAAGAAAAGTTTATACTGAAAAATCAAGCTGTCTTGTTTTCTTTGAAATTTATCAATCACTTTATTTAAACCAATATGAATGTTTCTATGGGTGTGCATTTATGCTAATCCTAAGTTTCTTTTCTATTACCCGCGTCTGAAAGCAAATTTTAAGGCGTTTCAACGACGAAATTTACATTCTGTTGAAGCAATACTTACTGGGAAAGGAGCTTTTAAATTCGTAAATAAACATATGGATCGCAGGTTGAATACTAAGACAAGATCCAAGAATTCTAAGACATTTGTGGTTTTCTTTTTTATACCGAGGCATTCTTTCAAAACTCATTCCATTCATATCCTCCTTGAAGTGCCCCTTTGAACACAATTCTACTTCCGTGATCATCAAGAATTAAACCAGATTTGTTTAATATATTTTACAGAACAATTTGCTATCTTTGCTTTGTCATGGATATTGACCAGATGGCCAGACCACTTGAAAAGCGCTTCATTGCCTTGTCTTAGTGGAAGAGGGAGAAGGACTCGCCATCGGTTCCTATCAGTGGAAAGACGCATGCCTTAGAGCTGCGACGTTGTATTTAGCCTACTGGCTTGAGAAATGCTTAGGCACAGGCCTAACATTTTGTAAAATTAACGAATTAATTGTAAATAAACGTTGTTTGTTATTAGAGAGAATCGAAATCCTTCATAGTCCTCTGTTTTTTCATCTCCATTTTTTAGAGCATTTATAATAACGGTGTTCAGTACGGATTCGTCAAATCTTGATTGACTTCAGCCAAAGCCTGAGAAAAGTGCGTGTTAAAACGTGGGCGGTAGAAACAATATAGTACATTGGTTTTGTTTTTAATTCAAATCTCTCACATGTTTATACATATAAATTAAATAATTAAATATGTGCTAGTTTTTAATTCTAGTATTAGACTTTTGTTTATTGCAGTCATGACAAAAACACTTAAAATATTTTTATTCGTCTTTATTTCTTCTTATTTAACCATGAACAACGGAGGGGGCGATCGGCCCCCTTCGCCCCTTTACTGAATCCGCCAATGCCTTTGCCTTATATACTAAACTTACTGGTAGAACAATGAATACAATGAGTATTTTCTTGAAAAAACGTTTTAGTTCGTCAAAGTATCAGTTTAAAAAAAGTGAAGTTAAACGTGTTTAACGACCTCGTTGCAAATGGCTTTAGCCAAAAGAAATAATTTCCTGTTTACAATCATCATACAGAGTCGTCTTTAAGCACTGTTTATTTTGATCTTTGTCTTTATTATGAATTAGTAACGTTATTCTCCAAGACTTCATTTATTTGAATGTGTAATATTTCTCTGATAAACTATTCAATCGTAATTTAATTCTTACAGGTTCTGATTTGATATTATGGATGATGAAACATCTTGATGTTGAAGACCAAAGTAAGACCTTTTAATCTTCTTAATGTTGTATCTGATAAGCGAACCTATTATGGAGATAAATTAATTTTTATAAAACGTAGTATAATTCTGATGATTTCGCGCCATTTTAAATCTTGGAATGAAATCAGAAGTTAAGTTAATCATTTGATCACATTTAACGAAATGATAGAAGAATCAAAATAAAGATTTTATATAGATAAAATAAGTCTCAGAGGTAAAATTTAATTATTTTGAAGACGTTAAATCTTATTAAACACAGATAACGAGAAAGGAAATCTTCGAAAAGCTTATAGAATTAATAGTGTTGATCCTTAACGAATGCATTTATGGTAATTCCTTAAAGAATTTCAAATTTAAATCTTTAATATATTACTCAATTATAAATAGAATTACATTTCTAAAAATTTTCACAGATTTTTTAAATTTCTTCTGTTATTAAGAACAGAATGCTAAAATTACATTATAAATATTTCTGCTTAATAAAATAGCACTGGGTCAGGAAGTGCATCAATTTTAAAGAGAAAGCAATGCTTAACTTTTCACACCTTGAATTTTATACATATACACCATATTTATAAAGTATCTACTGGATATTATCAGTCGCAAGAGCTACACAAGGGCTAAACTGCACCGGAGGATCAATAAAGATCTGTTAGGAGGAACAGTGCATTCCAAAAGATCTTTCTTATCACTTTTAGGCTCATCATCACATGTAAATCTTTTTGTCTTTTTAAAAGAAATTTAATTTAAAAATCTATACTTTTTACTTCAAATAATCCAATGTGGTATAATTTTTTTATTGTTTTAATTTCAAATTTGGTTAAATTTCGTTTATTCATTTAGATTTTATCATATAAAATTTTATATGTTTTTGTTCTCTCATTCATACCACTTATTAGAAATAAACCTTAAGGAAATACTTCAACTAGTATTTGGTTCAGTATGGCCCAAGTGTTGCCCTTGCGACATAAAACATTATCAACCAACCAACCAAGAGATCTTTCAAGCGGAAACTACCCTTAGAAAGATCTTCGGAAAGATTTCGTGAAATTAGAACTCGAATCTAAACCATTTATCAAGATCGTCGCTTTGTCTACTTACTTTGGGGAAGGGGGGGGGGGGATTACAAAGCGCTGACGAGGCTCGATTGCTTGAATCTGGCACACAGGTTTTTAAACTTGTGAATTAAAAACTTGTCTCCATACATATAGAACGCATCAACCAATAACTAGTTTGTTCCACCAAACATAATTTCTCAATAAATATTAAAAAGTCATAGTTGGCAAAAAAAAAAAAAAAAAAAACTATTAGTTTCATTTAGAAAGTCTTCAATAATATTAAGCAAACGGAGTATTTAAATATTCAAGAAGTACTGTATAACCTTAATTTTTTTACTTACCAATTAAGTTTTTTAGTTGGTAAATTATAAACTTGTTCATATAGAGATAATACGCGTCAACCAACAACTAGTTTGCTCAACAAAACTTAATTTTTCTATAAATATTGAAAGCTCATAGTTGATTAAAAAATATATATAAATTGATTTCATCTGGATAGTCTTCAATAATATCAAACAAGTGGATTACTCTTCAAAAAATCAATAGTAATTTCTAACCCAAGCTTTTTAATTAGCAAATTATATAGCAAATTATAATTTTTTTTTTAATGCTTTTTTCTTTTTTGCCTTTTATTCATGTATTACTTTTGTTTCTATTCAAATTATAAGTATGTTATATTTGTTTTAAAAAAGAAAACTAATTAATTTACTACTTATGACTATTATCTTTAATTTTTATTTTCCTAAACATGATATGTTAAATTTAAATACATCTTTTTTAACTAACTAGTAGGAATATACCATTATTTTTTATGAAAATGTAGTACATAACCTACCAATCAAACTGAAGTAAAAAAAAAAAATTTAAAAATCAGGTTACTTTCATAATTATTTTTTCAAATACCAAATCTTATTAAAAATAGGGGTTTTTTTTCAAAAATAATATTGTAAGATTAATTAAAATTTGACAAAAAGAATTGTGATGTTGTTGTTTTCTGACAAACTTTAACCTTAGTGTCTTATATAAGATTTACTTACCTTATATATAAGAAATTTCAAACTCTCTTGTTAAGAACTTTCCTTAGACAGGTACAAAAACTTGAAGTGTGGAACGTCGCACAACTTTCAATTCCAGGCCAGTACGGCGATATTATTTTTTGCGATAATTCTTGTAAGGGTCTGTAAAAAAAAAAAAAAAAAAAAAAATCACCAAAATTGTAATTTTGGCGATGTACTTTTCGATAATCCTTATATAATCTTTATTATAAGTAATCTGTGAGGAGATGAAAAAACGATCGTTGATACTCAAGGAAAGAGAACTCTTTGTTAAAGGCATTGTTTTTTCACTTTTTACGCCATTAAAGCATTTTTACGTGAATTTCGGAGGTGGGTATGTTTAGAACACCTTAAGGGGCATTAGCACATCGATTTTTATGAAAATCGTTGTACCCGTTTTTTAGCAATCAATTGAAAAACATTATTTTTTCACTGGCAGTTACCTTAAGCGCAAGCGCGATTTTGACAAAAACCTTAATGGTAGATTTCATGGCTTCCAGCAACCCGCAAACCAAATTTGAACATCGTAGGTCAAGTTATGCTGACCACAGACACACATACAGACATAAATTTTTTCTATATCACTTTTTGAAATCAGGGTGTTCCAAAACGTGGAGAAATGCAAAAAAAAAAAAAAAAAAATCGAAATTTTTTGTTGACCAAATGCTATACTTTTATTACTCTACTTATAATACATAATGGGTAATTGAAAGTAAAAATAAGCAATTTAACATTACGGATGTAGTAGTTACTGAGTCCCCTTTAATTAAAGTATCATAACAGTTAAAACCTATAAAATATATAGTATAATTAAAAGTAAAAAGTCAATAACGAACTTAAAGGATGAACATATTTGCATGTACCACCTTCCCCCTCCATTGCAAAGTCCATACTTCTTTTGAAATTCCAACAGGAAGTGTGCACTAATTTTTTTTTCTTCATAAATGCGAGTTTCTTCAGTTAACTAAGCAATAAATATCAAACTTATTCAATAACAAGTTATGCCGGTCGTTTCGATTTCGAAGGAGATCGTAAATATTTACACCATTGAATTGCAAATTTCCGAACCCTGAAGAAATGGCGTTAAATAATTCGCTTATTGGCAATCAGTAAAGGAATTTGGCTCTGCTGCAAAATATTTATACCGACGCAACTCTTCGTTTTAAGTTTGTCTCAAATTAAAGAGAGCTATGTTGAGTTAAGGAAAAAAAAACAAAAAAAAAAAAAAAAAAACTGGATGATTTCAAGTTTGTAAAGAACGTAAACATTAATAATAAAGGAAATAAAGGATTGTAGATTTTTCAACGTAATTGGAGTTTAAAGCTTCATTAAGCTGAATCATCATCCAATGTCGTATTTTGTTAAACATTCCTCATTCATGAAAATAATTAAATTCGTACAAAACAGTTTTCTGTGAAATTCTTAACTAAGTTAATTTTCGACAATCGTAACTTTAAATAATGTCCTTATTTAAAAAAAAAAAAAATTGAATTGAAGTTTCAATCAAGTGTTGCCTATTGTTGATGATTACTTATGAATCAAAACTTCATGATAAATACAGTGATAAAACTAAAATATCAAATTAGATTTGTGTTTAACAAAGTATGTGTCAAATATAATCAACGTTAAAATAAAATATTCTATTTCATTTGGTACTACACTAAACTAGGGGTGTGGAACATCGCACAACTTTTAATTACACTATATAACATTGGTCGTTGTAGTAAAATTTGCCATTAATAATTTTCTTATTTTCTCTCGTTTTGACTAAAAATGGCCTGTTTGGCGATATTTTTTAGTAATAAGTTTCTTTACATGAGCAAAATAATGATAATGATGATAATAATAATGATAATAATAATAATGATAATGATAATGATAATAATGGCAAACATTGTGCATTGTGACTTTCTTCGATATAGACATTACATAGTCCTTGCTTGCGCATGAAACGTAAAAAAAAACGTAGTTGAGGAGCTCTGTGTTAAAGGCATTCTTTTTTCCAACTTTTCACGCTTTTATCGCATATTTATGGGAATTTCGGAAATGAGAATGTTTGGAACACCTTCCGAGACATTACCACAGCGATTTTGATCAAAATCGTTAAAGTCGTGTTTTAGTAATTGCTGAAAAACATGATTTTTTTCAATGGCAGCTACCTTATGTGCATGCGCGATTTTGACGAAAACCATAATGGTAGGTCCTTGTACCACCATCAACACGCACACCAAATTCGAACATCGTAGGTCAATTTGTTCGGGAGTTATGCTGACCACGTACACGCAGACAGACATTTTTTCTAGATCGCTTTTTTGAAATCAGGATGTTCCAAAACATGGAGAAATGCTAGGAAATAATAATAATAATAATAATAAATCGAATGCTATGTTTCATTACCCTATGTGTACATATGGGTAATTGAAAGTAATATTCATTCAAAATTAAGCATTTTAGCAATTTATGTACAATTTAAAAATAATTTGATAAATCGATTAAAATCAAGTATCTAATGAGTGTGGCAGATACGATAATTTCTCATCTAATTCAAATAATGTCCTTCAAGTTGACGAAAGTTAAGATTTTGAGAATTTTAAAGTTGATGCCAGAAGTGATGACAGTCAGAGAAATTAATGCATTATTAAATCCATAAGAGATTATTTATATCTAGTACTTCATAAATTTAAATCGAGATATGGGCACCAATTAATATTAAAAAAACTAATCACCAAAAACAGCGAATGGTGGTTGCGCAAAATAAGTACAGCCGTCCAATAAAAAATCTCTTAATCATTATAGATGTCTAAAAACATAAAAATAAACGTGTTAGAAAATACAAGTAAATTATTCTAAAAAAAATTCTTCTATACTTTGGCTAAAATCACACTATAATAATATTAGCCATTAAAACGAAGTTTTAATATAAATCCTTTATATTTATTGCCAATTTTTATACACAACGTCGATTCTGTAAACAGCGTGTGCTTGGTGTTTGCATCTAATTTTAAATATCAAAAAAATTTCTATCAGCAAAATGTGCGGCAAACTACGTTACAAAATTTATTTAGTAAAATGAACGTGAATTTATACACTCACATCCAAATATCTTTTATTTATTCTGATTACAACAATTTTTTTTTATTTACTTATTTTTATATTTATTTATTTATTTATTATTTATATTTATTTATTTATTTAAAAAAAATTTGCTAAGTTTCTTCAATGGTCAATTAAATGCTATTATAGCGCGATTGGATTACGCCTAGTTGGTTTATTAGTCTATAATAATAAAACAAGCTGTGCGTCTGTCTGCCTGTGGCTCTATTGAAGCAAACTTAAAATTGGATTAGAGCTCTGAAATTTTCAGCATAAGTAGTTTTGGCCTTCTAATTGTATACATGACAAACAGAATGCTAAAATTTTAATTAGTTCTTTTTTAATTAACTTTTTAATTAATATTTTTTTTACAAAGTGACTTCAAATAGAGATACAGCTCTGAAAATTTCAATATAAGTAGTTTTAGCCTTCTAATTGAACTTTTGAAAAACAGAATGTTAAAATTTTAATTAGTTATTTTTTAATTAATTTTCTTAATTAAGTAACACATTTTTTTACAAAACGACTTCTAATAGAACTACAGTTCTGAAATTTTCAACATAAAAAGTTTCGGCTTTCTAATTGGTCTTTTAAAAAACAGAATTTTAAATTTTTATTTAATTCTTTTTAATTACTTTTTTTAATTAATTAATAAATATTTTACAAAATGATTTCTAATAGGGCTACAGTTCTGAAATTTTCAACAAAAGATGTTTTGGACTTTTAATTAAATTTTTAAAAAACAGAATTTTTCATTTTTTTTTTTTTTATTTTTTTTTTTTTTAAATTAATTAACAAATATTTTACAAAACGATTTGTAATTGGGATACAGTTCTGAAATTGTCAACACGAGTAGTTTTGGCCTTCTAATTTGACTGACAAAAAGAATATTAAAATTTTAATTTGTTTTTTATTTAATTTTTTTAATTAATTTTTTCACAAAAAGCGACTTCTAATATGCCTATAGGCTCTGAAAGTTTCAACATAAGTATAGTTTTGGCCTCTAATTTTGCTTTCCACTAACACGTGTTAAAATAATCTTAAAGGGTTGTTGTATTAATTGTATTAACGGGGAATTTTTTTTTCTCGGCATGGAAGAGGCTTCCAATATTAAGGCTTTACGTAGCAATTAGATTTTAATGAGTGAAGCGAGCTTCTGCTTAAGCAGCAATGAACCTTACAGAAAGGGAAGCGAGTTTATGCTTGCATAACAATGAACCTGTCAACGAGTGAAGTAAGCCTTTGTTTATGTGTCAATGAACTTTTCAGCGAACGAAGCGAGCTCGATTTTGCTTAGCGATGAACCTTCCTGCGAGCGAAGTGCCAAAAACTGGGACCTTTACAAGAATGACAGATTTCCGCAACACTAGGCCTCACTGCTAGCTAAAATATTGCACATGTTAAAATTCGGGTTTTCAACTAGTTTTCTTTAAAAATGTATCTACTGATCAATTGATTTATTCAATATTTATATTGATATAAAATTAAAGTTACTTCTCTGCTAGTCTTGTATGCAGACATCAAATTCAAAATCCTCAAATCTCGATTTCCGTCGACTTAATAATCTAAAGACAGTTTTTTCATGTTTCAATTTTATTGCCATATTTTATATTTCATCTGCGCTTAAACTATTGTGACGAATAGTAACAAATATCTGATATTGTATAACTTTCGGAAGAAGTACTAGGTTTATTTCCCAATTTATTATTTTGAAAGTTTACTGCCTTTTCAGTCGAACGAAAATTTAATTTTCTCCAACGATTCCCATGTGCCAGACACTAAAAACTTTTACCAAATCTTATTTTTGTTTCTTGTTGCATTAGAGTACCAAAGAGATATTCCAGAAAACAATAACCTCTTTTTTTTTTTTAACTACAAAGGTTTTTTTTAAAATTTATTTGGAATTAAAAGGACTTGGTACCTCTTATTTTCTCAAAAAATAATAAAAATTTTGATTTTCCATTTTCCTTCTTCGAACCATCTTCTTTCCAACCTTCTCCTTGATCTATCAAGCTTTTTAACTGATTTGATACCTTCAATTGTATAAATCTTATTATTTTTTTTTTATTGAAAATTTAGAATTGCTGCAATAGCTCCTTCAATGTTTCGAACGCATTTTTCTCAGTTTTTGTTTTTTGAAATTGTGAAAAATTTTCTCAAAATGTTAAAACTTCTGCAAATATAAATTAAATGATGTGAAAATTTTTGTGTCAATCTAAAATGTATTTAACAAAAATAAGCATGGATTTTTGAATAAAGTAATTTTTTTTTTTTTTTTTACAAATTTAAATGTTGAAAAATATCTTTTTTTTTACAATTATTTTACCTATAAGTATTTATTATTTTTCTACAAAAGTTTTTACTTATTAAAAATCTGATGCCTAAAAGCTTAGAGTATATTAATAGGAAAATTTCTTTTAAGAAATCAGGAAAAAATGTGGAAATATGAAAAAGAAGATAGAATTTGAAATTTTATGAATGTTTTTTTTTTTTTTTTTTAATTTAAATTTTGAAAATTTAGAGCTCTATCTAATTTTTTTTTAAAATAAAATTTAGTTTTTGTCTAGCAATACTTCCAAATATACCAAAATTTTAATTTTAAAAGCTTAATTTAAAAAAAAAATAGTTTTTACTTATTAAAAATCTGATTCTTAAAAGCTTAGAGTATATTAATAGGAAATTTTATTTTTAAAGAAATCAGGAAAAAATTTTGAAGAATGAAAAAGAAGATAAAATTTAAAATTTTATGATTTTTTTTTTTTTTTAATTTAAATTTTGAAAATTTAGAGCTCTATTTGAATAAAATTTAGTTTTGGTCTAGCAATATTTCCAAATATGCAAAAATTATAATTTTTAAACCTTAAATTAAAAAAATAGTTTTAAGGTTACCAAGTCCTCCTAAAGAGGTTATATATTGTTACGAATTTTTGTATATTTGTAAATATTTCGTAGTGCTAATTTTGTAAATAGATACATTTCTGTACAATTCGCATAAGGCAATGCAATGGTTTGTTTCCCTGCAGTGAGGATATCAACGCTTGATAACGGGTTTTACAGAGGTAACTTTCTCGGACAGTGAGAGCTCCATTCAATTCTTAAGCAAATGGCGAAACATTACCGACAAACTCGGCATGGACATTGTGAACAAACTAAAGATTTTCTCTTTGCATAATGTCATTCATCTGCAGTGGATACCCTCCCATGTAGACCTCTTCTTCAATGACTTGGCTGATAAATTGGCTAAGGAAGGCTCTGCTGTAACATCCGAAAATTGTGGTCATCTTACGTTTAGAGAAATTTTCTCGAAGGTCAGAGCCGACAACAGCAAGACATGGAGGATTCCACCAACTCATGACTGGTATGAACAAAAACGTCCTGGGGCTGCCCTGGAGCTGAAGGGCGACAGGAAATTACAAACCACCATCACCAGACTCATCACCGGACATACTCGCACACTTGCATATGTTCAGGGACAAAAGGAGTACCCTGTGTGCCTCAAGTGTGTTTCCCACCAAGCTTCACCGGACCATCTGCTTTCCTGTTTGGATTTGGAGAAGAGCGATCTCTTTAAAAACCCTGTGCTGGTTCGAGACTTTCTTTGGGCGTACGGTCTCTTGGACTTGGTCTAGACTTGTTCTAGATCAAGTGGAATAAGAAACAACAACAACAGAGGTAACTCTGGGAAGCGAGTTTCAAGGGGTAGGACATTTAAAATTATGGTAATGGGAATCTCGCCAAATTGGCGAGATGGAGCCAAGTTTTCGACGGTTTTGGCGACTAATTTTTGTCGCCAAACTTGGCGACCATTTGGCGACATTTTCGGTACATGTATCCTATGTACATGTCTAAGGACTTTTCGACTATAATCTGGAAAGTTCTCCAAATGTCTATCTCTGGAATATTCACGAAAGTTCCCCACTCCTATATAAGGACGGCCGTGAGTAGGGTTAGTTAGTTCTTGGATTTTGGTTGGTTGTTTTCAGATTTTCTGGCGCCGTCAGCAACACGAGGGCTATAATGCGCCTAAACATTTGTCATTAGACAAGCCAACATACATTTACAAACACCCATGCCAACACGGGACTCGAACCCGCAACCTCGCGGTCTAGAAGCTAGCACGCTAACCACTATACCGTTTGGTCGGCTCTTGGATTTTGAGTCATTGAATTAGTTGACTGGAGATACTGAGCGAACTGTATTGCATTATCTTTTGCGGCGATTTAGCAGTTGTTGTCAAGTTTTTAACTGCTGTTTTGTGCTTTATTGAGGTGAAAAGAGCTGTATTGAGTCTACTATAACGAGAAGTTCTGGAGCTGTAAGAGAACTGTGAAGAGTTATTTTGGAATAAATTTCTGCAAGTTTTGATTTGATTTTGGCTTCAAATCTTTCGAACCCGTCCACGCAACAATATTTTTTTACATAATTTTCTGGGCAATAGCTACATATTCTTGTCGTGGATTGAATTCAAATTATTCAATTTAATTAAAAAGTCAAGCGAGGTTGCATTTGCTTGTTAGTATTCATTGCGTTGAAATATGTTGTTGCATTTAAAATGGGTCGTTAGGCTAATCCTGTCTCGTAAATATAATTCTTCATTTCTAGGCCACAAATTAAAGAACTACTTTTTATTAAATGTAAGCCAGTGAATTATATTTTTAAATCCTTTATATTAACTTCGATTTTGTGTGTCATTGGTGGAGGAATCTGCGGAGGCCTAAGTAACCCCCTTGCCGTCATCCATTCGGGCTGAAACTTGGCAGATAGATTCGATGTTGATGACAATGCATTCTATAAATTTTTGGGGCTGTAATTGTCACTAAAATGTCGCTTTTACGGAATACTAATAAACCAACTTGCCGTCATCCAATCGCGGTAAACTAGTATTTAATCGACGATTGAAGAAACTCTTTCTTGGTGCCCTTTTTTTTTAATAAATAATAAAATTGTTTTAATCAGAATAAATAAATGATATTTGGATGTAAGTTTATAAATTCACGCTTATTTTTAATAAATAAATTTTGAGACGTTGTTTATCGCACATTTTGTTGATAGAAATGTTTCTGATATTTAAAATTAGATGCAAAAACCAACCACACGCTGTTTACAGAATCGGCGCTGTGTTAACGTATATAAAAATTGACAATGCATATCAAGGATTTATATTACAGTCAAATCCCGTTAACACGAAGTCGATGGATCGTCGCCGAAATTGTTCGCGTTAACCAAATTTCATGTTAAACGAATAAATTAACATTAAGTTTTAAGCGCGGAGAACAGCTTTTACTTTTTTCCTTTTCTACCCATAAGTCAAAATACTAGCAATATTGTAAAAACGATGTAGGTGGGGACGTATAGGTAGAAACGAGTAGGTGAATAAATAGCTGTACTGTACATGCGAAAGCAGGTGGGGAACATATCGGTTGATCATTTGTCCTACTACTTAGATCTTAGATCATACATAAATTCTATAATTCTTGCCTGAGGGGTTGACCATTACTATTTCATGTCAGGCAGTTCCCAGTGAGGAATAAGAATAAAAAAGAGAATAAGGCACTGAGCGCTTACTAGAGCACAGAACATGTAGGGGGAGGGGGGAGAAGGCTAAGCAGATGCTCGTACTAAATTAGAGTACTTAGGAGCACATAAAAGGATATGGCATATTTGTCAAAGCTGTGACAATAAATTAAATTTATAAAAACTGGTTCATTTTAAAGACAAAAATATACGGGTTACAAACTTGCATGACCTATGTCTTAAAGAAAATATGATCTACTATTTACTATCTGGCTCTTCTTAAATAGATGGTCGTAAAGTAAATTTGAACTAGATTAGATTGGGAGTTTTGAGAGGAAAGGTAGAGCTTCTACAATTGGCGCTTTAATGAGAGTTTTTAATGACAATTTATCAATCTGAACTCTTCAGGTTTAGTATAAATTAATATATTATATTTCAGTGTATAGTCTTTGTGAAAGAAATGATTAATTTTTTAGGAAAGTTATTGCTAGTAACTATATCAGTTTTGATTTCAGTGACTTCGTTAAAATGTACATATTTAAAGTATTTAATTAATGAAATCAATTCAGTAATTAATGAAATTCCATTTAAATGTATAATTGAGTTGATATATCGATCTGAAAGGTTTTTTATCTTTGAATGTATTTTGTAAGAAAATTTTCCTCGAGCACAACGTCATTTTTTTTTAAGTAGGAGTAAATTTTTTTTTTTTTAATTTGGATTGATTCGAATAAGAAATAATTTCAAAAGATAATTAAATAGAAAACATCTTTGAAGGCAATGCTTTTTAGACTCATTATTATGTAGATTCTTATTTTTATTCATTTTCTTCGAAATGTTCAATTTCGGTAAGAAGGAACATATTTTTTTAGCCTTCAGCGAAAATTAAATGAATTCGAAAAATAATTAAAGAAATATTTTCTATGCAATATTTTTCATGCTCATTATACTGTAGATTGTCATTTTTATTTTATTCTGGCTATACTTATACAACTTGCTAAACTTTGGTAACGATTTAGATCAATAATTAAAATGATATTTATGTAGGATAGAATTTGAATGTAAGCTATATTTGAGCGGGAGATTTATAATCAATGAGATTTGTAATATACACTTAAAAAGCAGTTATATTTACGTACTGTTTTTATGCATGAAATATTTAAAGCCAACACTGCTTCAAAAATTTCAAAGAACTAGCTTCTGTGTGTCTAGTAGGATAACTAGAACTTTACTAAATTAGATGTAGCTTGGATGGGTTCGAAAGACTTCAAGCCAAAGCAGATCAAAACTTGCAGAAATTTATTCCGAAATAACTCCAGAACTTCTCATTCTAGTAGACTCAATACAGCTCTTCACACAACAATAGAGCACAAAACAGCAGTTAAAAACTGGACAACACAACTGCTAAAAATCGCCTCAAAAGACAATGTAATACAGTTCACTTTCGGAACTCTCTGAATGCTCACTGAGAGACAACTAACTCAGTTAACTCCACTCCACTCACTCACTCTCTTGGGCTTATATAGGAAAGTTAATTCCTTCGCGAATTTTCTAGAGATAGAATTTGGGAGAACTTCCCCGATCGTAGTCGAAAAGCCCTATACATGTACATGGGGACCGAAAATGTCGCCAAGTTTGACAACATTTTTCGATTTCTCGCAAAATTTGGCGAGGAAAATAAGTCACCCAAACCGTCGCCAACTTGGCGAGATTTCCATTAAACATAATGTTAAATGGCCTTCTCTTTGTAAAACTCGCTTCCCAGCATTATCTCTGTAAAACTCGTTTTTAAGCATTAAGAAACACATTGCAAGGAAAGCGAAGACAAACGAACTCTTGCACTGCCTTATGAGAAATGTACGTAAATTTTTCTATTTACATAATTAATACAACGACATATTTACAAATATACAGAAATTCGTAACATTGAGTTTTTGAGGATGAAATCGATGTATTTAATGAAATGTCTTCAACAATTATTTGCATTATGTAAGGACGTTTACATTTTCCATTACTGTGTGACTAAATTTGTGAGACGGACCGTAGTCTGTCACACTTAATCCTAAAAATTTAATTTCCACAATCCAAATCATTACCGAGGTGAACTCATGCAAGAACAGTGGCGGATATAACTATAGGGCATTGGGGACAATTGTCATTTTTTTTTACCTCCCCAAAATATATTGAGCTACACTAGGAAAATTAAAAATTAAATTAAACACCTGGAACCTTGAAATGTTTTTTAGAAATAAAATTTGATTCGTTACCAAAGCACGCCAAAACATTTTTTTTGTAACCATTTGCTCCTTTTTTGTTTTAATCCGAGAGGCGACTACAATTTTTGGACCCCATCGAACATCATTCGGAATTTCTTTTAAAAATTGGAGAAAAGTGAGTAGATTACTAATCCACTGGTCTGCCGTGGCAAAAATGGCCAAAACTGATCAAAATTCGACTTGGAATGAATTGAACTAAAATCCGATTGCAAATATGTCATAACTTGCCAAAAAGAGCACAAACTTCTTTGTCTGGCATCCCACTACATTTTGATTTTCAATTCGAAAAGCGCAAACGATTTCTGATCTCTGGCTCGGATCTAGCTTGTATCTTTTAAAAGTAAGCAAAATTGGTGACATCAGTTACGACATCAGTGACGTAATGTTTCTTGCCAATTTGGCTCATTTGTGAAAGATGCAAGTAAGCCATATCCACACATCCGAATCGTCTGCAAATTTCTTAATTGAAAATTAAAGAGTGAGGGTTACCAAATAAAATAAAAATGTTCATTATTTGGCAAGTTATGGCGCATTCGGCAATCGGATTTTACTTCAACTCATTCCAAGTCTATTTTTGATCAGTTTCGGCCATTTATGCCACAGCAGACCAGTGGATTCGTAATATACTTACTTTTCTCCAATTTCTATAAAAAATTCAGAATGATGTTCGATGGGGTCCAAAAATTGCAGTCGCCTCTCAGTCTATTTACAATCAGAGAACATTTTAATAGCTTTTTATGAAATATGGATTAATTGTTTTTATGAATGACAGTGAGGTTTAATAAAAGCAAAGTAACTAAAGAAGAGCCTTGTATGAAAATTTTTTGACGTTTTACCTTTTAAACTCTATTTTTAAATCCTTTATATTTACTTCGATTTAACATGTATGTTTGTCGATGGGAGTAAAATTTGTGGCGGCCTAATTAACACCTTTGCCGTCAACGAATCGGGCTGAAACTTGGCAGATATGTTCGATGACAATGCACTCTATCAAATTTTGTGGCCGTTACTGTCACTAAAATGTCATTTTTACGGAATATTAATAAACCAACTTGCCTGTCATCCAATCGCATTAAAATGAGATTGAATCAATTAATGTTGAAATTCATTTCTGTCACCAAAATTTTTTTTTTAATTAATAATTAATAAAATTACTTTAATTAGAATAAATAAATAATATTTGCATGTGAGAGCATAAATTCTCGTTCCTTTTTAACAAATAAATTTTGAAACGTAGTTTGCCGCACATTTTGCTGATAGAAATGTTTTTGATATCGGCGCTGTGTTAGTTCGTTTAACTGCGCTTAACAAGTTTCAGCTCGATTGGGTGACGGTAAGAGGGTTAATTAGTCCTCCCCATATTCCGCCAATATCGACACACACAATCGAAGTTAATATACAGGATTTAAAAAGTAATTTTTCTAAGCAATTTTAAATGCACAGATTACTACACCCACTAGTAATAGAGAAATTAGCAATGCATTAAAATATTCTAATTATGCAATCTATAGAAAGGACCCTTCATATACACAATTATTTTTAATTCAAAGAGGCTGGGCTAAATGTTCTGTAAAAATTCAACCCCTTACTACCAATAATCCGATTCTTCGATGCATCACTATAAGTCAGTTCTAACCCTATATTTTTACCAACTGTACTTTAAGCCATCATTCTTTCTTGAATTCTATTCCAGCATTATCATAGGATTGGTACAGTAGTTGTTTTAAAGAATAGGGTTTAACACTTTAAGACTACGTTTCTCTTTACAGAGAGCATATTGAAGGACGCATTCGATGTTGAGAAGAGATAAATGATCTTTTGTATTGTGTTGGATCTTCAACTGTTTTAGAGGATAAATAGTTGGGTTTAAAGGGATTTTATGTATGGATTTCAAAGATATTTTGACTGGAATGTTTTGCGTGTACTTTCTTTTGATAATAAAACTACTCTAGAGTTTTCAAGATAATTTTTTTTTAATTTTTCTAGACATTAGCGTCGAAATTTAATACAGGGTATCGGAAACTGTGCCGATATATGGATCTCTAGCTTCCATTACGTTCAACAGATCGAGATGAGATTTCAGGTATAGTTATTCAGAGGTGTGAGCTCGGAATTCTGTGAATGGGAATAAAATGGCACTCACGGTTATGGTTATAGTTACAGAAACTCAAAATTTTCGAATGGCAACGGCTACTTTTCCTGTCGCAAATTTCTCAGCGCATGCGAGAACCATAAAGACAGTTGGAATGGTACGTGTATCGCAAAAAACGGACGCATTATCCACGCACAAAAAATAGCTTTACGAACAGCCAACAAATACACGGTCTAGGCGCAAAGTGGAAATTTGCATATGACAGAAGCCAAAGTTCACATGGGTGCCATCACAGGCAATTATTAATCAGTTTTATTCGCTGAATATCTGGCGAGCGGCCTCCATGTGCCCCGATTGCGTTTCTGTTGGCCGTTCGCAGAGCTCTTTCTTGCGTATGCATAACTCGTCCGTTTTTTTGTGATACACGTACCATTCCAACTCTCTGTAGAGTTTTCGCATGAGCTGAGCATTTTGTGATAGGAAAAAGTAGGTGTTGCCATTCGAAAATTTCGAGTTTTTGTAACTATAACCGTAACCGTCAATTTGTTGCAATTCACAGAATCACGAGCTCATATCTCTAAATAACTATACCTGAAATATCATCTCAATCTGTTGAATGGAACGGCCGCTGGAGGTCCATATATCAGGAAAGTTTCTTTATGACCACCCTGTATTGTAATCTACGTAATTAGTTCTCAACAGTTTATTTCAATAGAGCTAGTACATGCGTTAGTAGTTAGATACTTGCACTTAATACTTAAATATCTTTTTCTGCTATGTTAAATTAATGAATTATTTATTGAAATTCAGATACTCCGTGGAATAGTTTCTATATCGATGTTTTGAAATTTAAAAAACTGCCTTAATAGTTAATTGGTCAAAATCAGTTTACTCTACCCTATACTATTCCAGCCCAAGTGAGGAAAATGAATATTTTTTGTATTTTCTAGTTTTATCCAACGAATATATTTGAGCAGGGAAATTATTTTTTATCTTTAGGCTTTCAATTAATCAAAAATCGAGTTTGAAATTAGCCGAAATCAAAGCAAAAAAATCAAAGCAAAGCGAAATCAAAGCTCGTAAACAGGTTTTAGACTGGTTCATTATCTGCGCGTTGACGTTTCACGCTAAAGTAGCTTTTTCCCGCCAAATCGCTAAGTGAAAAACTAAATATTTTTTTAACTATCTATCCAAGCACAAATTTTTAAAAGAGTGGTATTGTTTTTCAGGATTTTTTCTCTACTTTTATTTAAAAATAAAACCTAAAAACGTGAAAGTTCCTCATTCGACAAACAAATATTAGAAGTAAAACTTAGTTTGTAAAAACTTACATATCCGGGTTATTCTTCTAATCCATTTTTCAAAACTTATCAGTCAAAATTTGAAGTTGTAGACTGGTCAATCCTACAACCGACTATTACTCGACTCGTGAAGAATAGCTTTAAAAATTCTGTAGATTCTTTGGAAGCTTAAAAATTGTTTTTCAGAGTTGTATCATCAAATGTCATAAACAGTTTTAATAAATACAAGAGTTTCCACGCCAACCTCTTTGAAACATATAATACTTTTTTAAATATTTGGACGGTTTTATGTAAATAGCGGGGAAAAAGACAGAATGTTGGAATCAAGTTTTTTGTATCATTGGATAGATTGTCGATACTTCGAGTTAAAATTATTAATATGAATTATATATAATTATCTGTAGTGATTTTAATCCAGTATATTAAATACTTGATGAGTTATTTACAAAGCAGTTAAACGTACCTCGAAAGAACTGTACAATCCGAAAAAAGATTTGGAAATGTTCTCGTGAATTGCAAACGATCATCATTCATATGATATTTACATAAAGCTGCCCACTTGGTAGTAAAATGGTCTATATTTAACACGCATAATTTGGAGTTGGCTCAATGCTAACATCAGGAACAGCTTGTTGACCGTTTTACATTTCTTAACTATTCAAAACTTCAACCAATGCAAAGAGAGTAGTAGACAAAACTCAAATAAATATAAATGGAACTCGGCCTTTCCAAAACACAATAATGAGAGTAGTTTTGTATCGGATGGATATGGGGTATAACTTAGATATGAACTAGACCCATGACGTATAGAGGTCGGTGATATATCGATACGACGATATTTTTTTATAAAATATAAATATCGATAAAAGTCACCGATATATCGATATTTTCAAATATTTTTATTTTTTTAATGATCGTTTTGTAGTTCCATGTGTTTTTTCGATTTTCTTTATTCCTTTTTCAAAAACATCAAATCTAAAATTTGGACTTGGCTGAGAGGCAGTTAAAATGGCACCAATGTTCAATATTTTGACGTACACTTCATAATCATGGGCGCCAACTGGAGCGTACAAAGGGGGTGGACCTCCCTGGCTTTCGAAAATAAAAATAAAATTAGGAAAAACGTATTAAGTGTGTGTGTGTGTGTGTGTGTGTGTGATTAAAAGTTAATGAAAATTATCTAAATTTTTCTTAAAATTATTGCACCATTCAAGCAATAATATAACTTTTTTTTGTAATAGATCCATTCCAGTTGTAAAAGTAGTCACCTTACAAAAAGAATTAAAACTAGTAATTCGTTCAGAAAAACTTCGTTTCTGGCAAAATTGAAAATCAAATTAAAAAAAATTAAAAATCATGTATCGATATTTATTTTGATCGATATTTCCTAATGACGTAACATGCCAAGACTACCGAAAATGACCTCGATCAAGGACATGCCCCATACTCCCACACAAAATTATATTTTTAAATCCTTTATATTAACTTCAATTTTGTTTGCATGTTTGTCGATGAGGGTGGGGTGGAATCTGCTGAGGTCTAATTAAACTTCTTGCCGTCTTCCAATCTGGCTGAAACTTGACAGATAGGTTCGATGTCAATGACAATGCATTCTATCACAGTTGGAGGCTGTTACTTATAATCCAAATGCAGACTATTGCAAATGCTGCTTTCTTACTTCTACCGGTAGTGTGTTTCAGTTAATTGAATCCTATTGATGGCGTTCTCCCTCTCTTGCAGCCGAAGCCCTTCACCTGGGTCACCTGATGTCTGCCCATGGATACTTTTTCCCCATCGATGACCACGTCCTCACCATCAAAGCAGACGGAACATTCTACAGATTTCAGGTACTTTAAATCGTTTGCTAACATCACTAAGAAATTAACGGCTCTGAAATTTAAGCCTTTGATCCTCAATTTAAATAAGTATCGTCTGAAAACAAAAGTTAATGAATTAATTTTTATTTTATTTTGTTTTATTTAATTTTGAAAATTGCAGGAATCGTTTATAAGTTTTTTTTTTTATTTTTTTTTTTATTTGTTTTTTTTATATAAATTTCAGTGACTTTAGTCGAATTCAAAGCGTGTTCTCTTTCAAGAGTGCAAAAAAGAAATCGTCGATATATTTAAAGTCATGTAGCTAGTTTTCTCGCATATGTTCCACTTTTCTTTTTCACTGTAACTCTTGATAAAAAAAATAAGCAACTGCGGTCTTTGAAGTTTCATTATCACGA
Organism: Linyphia triangularis; assembly: GCA_963978545.1. Taxonomy (NCBI): domain Eukaryota; kingdom Metazoa; phylum Arthropoda; class Arachnida; order Araneae; family Linyphiidae; genus Linyphia; species Linyphia triangularis. The sequence goes on from OZ021731.1 coordinate 29,604,796, forward strand.
GTTGGTGTGGAAAGCGCTAATCCTTTATATTGAAACTTTAAATGCCGGAATTTTAGATTTTTGTGTTAGGATGTTACAGAGAAAATATTGAATAACATGGAGTGCGGAACAACCTTAGAGCAGGAATAGTAAGTAGAGAGATCAGTCCCATTGAAATTTCTCCCCGACCTGGTGCAAGGACTGTACCACGTGACTGCCGTCAAAGAGCAGCTATATTTGGCGGGATATCTTTGTTCGCTGTTATTTGGCGATTTCGTATCCTTAATTTACGCAATTTATAACTTCTTTAAAAGTTTCGTTATTTTGCTTTTTAAAATGTACTATTTTGTCTTAACAAGCAGAAAAATGTCAAGTGAAGTTATTAGAATTATCATTTGAATAGGGAATATTTTTAATAAATTTATTTTGATCCTTATTAGCCCAGCAAATAAAGTTTTTTTTTACCGGAATAATTCTAAACTAGCTAAATTTTGGAGGATAGCTTCTAAATGTCATCAGAAATAAAATATCAAAAGTCGTCATTAGTCAGACGTACGCTTCATTCAAAATGGCGGATCAAAGATAGCCGCCATAAGGTAAGCCCATAGTTGCACTTTCCCCTCATAACTTCTAAACTAATGAAGATATTTGAATAAAACAAATGCCAAATTACTTCTTAAGATTTGTCCTTTAAATTTATAGCAATGATTGAGACATAAATCTGAAGAAAATGTGTAACTAAACTTCAAAAAATAAATTTTTGATTTTTTTTAAATAGCCATTAACTTAGTGTTTTTGGCTATTTTGTATGTATTTGAAAACCTTTAAAATGTTCCTGTTCTTTAAATATTCATTAAAATAATTTTTATTCTTAAATGTTGGCGGGTAATGTTTTTATGACTTCAATAAACTTTGGATAGTACTTTAAATGACACTACATTTAATTAGTAAATAGTTATTTCCATACATACTTTAATTTAACAAACTAAACATAAAACACTTATAAAAAGATATTTTTATTGCATTTCACAGAAAATATTCATTCAAAGAAATTTTTATTGCATTTTATAGAAAATATTTATTTAACCCATTTACTTGACTTAATTATCCATAAACATTTAAAATAATATTTCTTAATAATAGAAATATTTATATCAAATTCATATACTGTAAATAAACACATGTATGTAAAAAATTGCATACTACTTGAATTAAGTATTCGTACATTTCCAGAAAAATAGAAAATAACTGTATTATTACAGATAATTTTTATTTCTGTATTAATAAAAATAATTTTGTTGCACACTTGTTTTAATTAAAAAAAAGACTAATTTATGACAAAGCGAAAATTTAATTGATTTTCAATTTCTTAAGATTCTTTTAATAATTTTCTTAAGATGTAAAATGCTAGACTAGAAACATACAGCAATTTAACATGATGAAATACCATTCAAAATAAAATATGAAATGAACTTTAACCATTATTGTCCTTGAAATAAAACATTTTTGGTATTTTTGCTGCGGATTCTGCTCGTCTGTATTTTTTCAGTTACTGTTTTGCCATAATGACAAAGTCGAATTTTTAAGTATTCAAATAAAATGGACTTCATTAGTAGAGTCCTGTGGTCTTCTAAGGAGGATTGGTCCATTGAATGGGAAATCAGCATATCAAATAAGTAAGGGCAATGTGATACAATGTCTGAAAGACAGTGTGATGTCATGCTTTGCATAACTTTCTTAGAAGAAAGCTTCCCACATGCTTGAAATTCTCGAAACTTTCTTTCTGCAGTTTCGCAAATCTTTATTACATGTTTGGTTGGATTGGTTAATCCTCCCTTGTCTTTTCTTATGATTAACAAGTTTTGTGGATTGGCAGAAATGACCGCTTCTAGGCAGGCCTCACATTTTAATTTGTTTTTCAATTTTTTCACTACAAAACCAGCTATAAAGCCAACAACATCAGACACATACCTTGTCATAACTACACTGGTATTTTCAACTTCAGAATCATCATTTTCCTTGCCTTCATTTATAATTAAAACATGTGGATTTATTGCAGAGGAAACATTTAAAATATTTGTGTTATCTAACACAGCACAATTGCCAGTATCTGCTGTAATTTGATGGTGGGTAAGCAATTGCTTGTATGAAGCTTTAAACTGCCGGGCAGTAGGGTTGTTATTGAAGCCCCCTTTGCTTCTAATGGCACTGAAAAACATCTCCAAGTGATCTTGGGACAATTTGTATGTGAGGAGGAACTGCATTTGAGGATGGGGGCTTTTTACTAGGGACTTGTACAATGATGTAACACTGTTCATGCACATCATGAACCCCAGAAAGCCTGTTTTCCTGTTGCTCTCTAATATTGAAGGTCCCTTTGGAGCAGTTAGAAGCTCTTCAATATAAATTTCGGCTTCTTCAAAAAAATTAGAAAAAAAATCATTTGTGTGTTCGGTAAAGGGGGCTTTGAAACCTTTACTTAACAAGTTTCTGCTATTCAAGGCATCAAACAAATTATTGAAGACACGAATGAATTTTATGGTCGCTTCAGATCCCTGAAACTCTGTAATTTTTAAATCCTTCGAAAGGTACTCAAGAGCATCTGCGACACTATTACTTAGTGTCTGTACTGCAAGACGAACTTTCATTTTTTCTCGGTGCCAGTCTATATGCCTCTTTTTCAATTTAGTTGCCGCTAGCAGACCTTCTTTTTCTTGATATTCTTGTAACAATATAATGTACTTCCATAAAATGAATCCATCTTTTACATGGTAAATGGATCCTTTACATGCCAACGTATTCCTTACTAGTTTGATCATGTGACTAGGATCCGGAATCAAAAAAACACTTTCTTTTGTCACTGGATGCTGAAAAAAGGGCTTTAAATTATACACCTCAGTATCTGCTCCGAGGTGCTTGGCAAAAGCAAAGTTTGAATTTGTGCCATCAAATGTTAGCGACACAGTTTTAACGCCAGTTTCATGTACACACCTCAAGCATACCTTTATTAAGTTGGCACGTTCCTTGCCGCTAAGGCCATCAATGAGAAAGTATCCCACTGGAATTTTCCAATGGGAATTGAGGGCATTCAACATAAAAACATAAGCTTCTTTAGCTATCGGGAATCGGTCGTTATCAATGCCAGTACCCAGGTCGACATAGCCGCTAAAGCGAGTTCCATCCCATTCCAGTTGCTTTCGAATAGACATCTCGTCCACCATCAATCCACAAATTACATCTTTGCCTTTGCTTTCTTGTACTTTAATTCTTAAAGCAGACAAAGCTTCCTTGGTAAATCCTGGGGAACCATCTATGGCTTGATACCATTTTCGAATGGTCGACAAATGTGGCAGGCAAGTTTTGAAACTCTTTCTTACAAAATTGTAAGCTTTAGTTGAATAAAACTGAAGAGTAAGTGCGAACGCCCTCAATTCTGGTGAATACTTCTCTGAAGTAGATCTTTTTTGTACTCTTTTAATGAGTTCTGCAGCTGGACCTGGTAAAGATAGCTAAAAGGAAAAAATCTACATTAGAAACAAAAATGAAAATTTATACCTTCTTTAAATAAGATAGTTTATGTATACCGATCACTGTAGTTTTATTTGTTTTGAAAATTTAAATCAGAATAAAAGAATTTAATTGTAGAATGTATGTCTTTAAATTAATTTTCTTTTTCAGGGTAGACAAGCTTAAGTAGGGGTCAGAGTCCATAGTATAGGAAAAATCATGATTTCAATGTTATGAAAAAGTCTAAAATTTTTTCATAATTACAATGTAAGATAACTCAGTAAGAATATGATTGACTTATCAGAAACTATCACCAAATAAAATAAAACAAAATTGACTTAAAACACCATTGCGGCGATTTATGATTTTTTGATCGATAGAACTGCCCAGCTTAAATCTCACTGTTTAGGACACAGACCTCAAGTTTCAAAAGACTCAATAAAATTGATTTCTTAAAATTATGTAGCCATTCTACAAGTAAAGTTTTCTTTTTGGAACTTCTCATTTATATTTGACTGAAATATTTTAATTATTCAGCTCCCCTTAAGTAATATAGTATCAAATCACTTACCTCCAACATAGTAGAAGCAGTTTCAGAGATAAGTTGCTTTTTCCTCATAATTGCCAGGATCTCATGAAGGGAGCATATCTTTTTTTCTAATCTCTTCTTTTTTCTTTTTAAATCTTTTATTATTGTAGCTTGCCGCTTAACTTGATTTTGGGCTATTGCCAAAAGTTTAGTAGCTTTAGTAGGAGACTTCATGTCTTCATCTTTAAAATCCCCAAAGTAATGTTTTCTTTTTGATTTGGATTCTGAAAAGAATATTACAGTTATAGTTTATATAATATTACAGGTATTGTACTCTTTTAACATGCAAGTAGTTTAAAAAAAAATAAGTGTTTTATAGGCACTGAAATAGTCTAAATAAAAATATAGGTTATTGGTTGTACTGGATTAACTGGGGCAACTACTACTGCAGTGCTTTCTGCGCCGGAACAATTGTTTGTACAACTTTCCAAATACAAGGGAGGATTACTTTCAATGGGCAACTGTCCAACACTGGCATCTCTAATATGAGAAAACCCCGAAAAACTTCCATAAGGCAGCCTGATAATCAATGCGAGACTGTCATAATCGTTGCTGTGTCTATTGGTTTATGAAGCAGTTGTTGTAAGGTGTGCCTATCCGGATTCGAAAACAGTTCTCTCGCTTCAAAGGCAAGTAAGTGCCTTACCCACTGAGCCACTGCATTTGAGCTCCAAATAAAAATACTTGTTGGGAAACAATTCTGCAGATATGAGGTGCAACTTACCTGTAATACTTGTGCTTGGTTCATTTTGGGGCTCATCTAACTTTATCCTTTTAGTAGGCCTTTCAATTTTCTTCTTCTGCAAATGATCAGGGAAGTTAAATACTGTTGGGACAGCATCTTTATGAAGCCACGTACCTCCAAACTTCTCTTGATTAAAACAATCAGGTGTAAAATGTTTCGAACAAATTTTAGACCTGTCTGTAGCTTTAAAACCTTCTCTGCGAATATTAATTTCCCATAATTTTCTTCGGTTTTCATTTTTTGGAAAGCTAAAATAAAAGGTCAATAAATAATAAACTTTCATCCAAATAATAATAAACATAAAAAAAAAAAAAAAAACATATTATAATTTTAACTTTCTTTAAACTTCATTCGATATATTTATTTAATAATTTGTTACATATTTAATTAAAGTAAATTTAATAAACTTAAGATAATCTAAAAATGTTTTTCATTAAGGTGTCAAAGTATTTTAAAATATTCATATTAATGTTTTGTAATCAGCGTCGAAAGTTGAGAAATATTAGTATATTGGTTCGTTGTATAGGATTTACTGGAAAAATATTTGGGAAGGCCAACAAATAAATTTAACAATTTGTTTTATTTTGCAATTCAAAAATATTCCTTACGCGCGCGACTTAGAGCAGACATGCTCGTTTCGCTGACCTGCTTTACCATTTGGCGAAAACTGAATATCGCCAAGAGATTACGGCGTATGCCAATTAAAACTTAAGCAAAAGAATTATTTCTGACATATTTTTTTCAAACGATTACGAAATACGTAGATATGATGTATAATAAAAATGTTTGAACGGAGATTTCATAAAAATCGACTCTTTTTTCTTGTGATAACACAGTTTTACAGTAAGTCTTTACATAACACGACATAAAAAGCTTCAAATATAAACTGAAATAATAATCAGTGAGCTTACCTATGAAAAGAAATTGGTCCTCCTTTAACTTGTCTTTCGGAGCAGCCAAAGGCACAACATGCAGAAACCATTTTGCAGCTTAAAACACAAGTCGAATATCAGCACGTTCTTCGTAGAACGAAAGGCAGCCATTGAAATAGCATTACAAGAAGTGGAAAAGGGGAAGGGGTGACTCAGAAGACTGACGGTAGTCACGTGATTACAACTAGAGAACAGGGAAAATAGGGTTTCCCTCTCTCTACCCACTATTCCTGCTCTAAGGGAACAACATTGTCGACTTAGCAAACTTCAACCTCCTACAAAAAAATCGCACTTCGAATTTGACTAAAGTGAATGATTTACTCAAAAAGAAATAATGCTACCTCTTTTATTTCCAAAGAAAAGAACCATACATGTCTCTAAGCTACAGGTGTTAAAGTACATTCCAGTAGCGTCCTAAAAATAACTTTGGGGTTTGCATATGTTTCAACATCAGAAACAAAATGAACGATGTTTGAAAAACAAAATGTACTCTGAACAGCTACTAATAGGCTTCGCCGTAAAACTACCACGGATTGAACTAAATGTAGCTGATTAAAACCTCAAAAAATATTTCCCTCAGGCATAGTTTTATTTTATATCTGAACCTTAGCAAAGTATGAGCAAATATTACAATGGGAATATTAGTAATTTGATTTTACCCACAGTATACTATAGTGAAATGTGTTAATCCGTTCCGAACTGAAGGCATTTTAGTGCATGGTGGTTTATCAACGATTATTTTACAAATAAACTACCCAGTAACGTTTCTATATATTGAAAGAGACGATATTTTTACTTTCAATTATTCATACGTATACATAGGGTAATTGAAGTATAGAATTCAGTAAAAAAAAAAATATCGATTTTTTTTTTTTTTTTTTCGTTTGCATTTCTCTACGTTTTGGAACATCCTGATTTCAAGAAAGTGATCTAGAAAAAATGTCTGTCTGTGTATTCATGGTCAACATAACTTCCGAACAAATTGACCTACGGTGTTCAAATTTGGTGTGAGGTTTGGTGATGGCAAGAGGACCTACCATTAAGGTTTTAATCAAAATCGGGAATGCGCATAGGGTATTGAAAAATTCATGTTTTTCAGTAATTGCTGAAAAACAGCTCTAACGATTTTGTTCAAAATCGCTGTGCTAATGCCTCTTAAGGTGTTCTAAACATCCCCAGCTCCGAAATTCCCATAAAAATGCTTTAACGCGTAAAAAGTGGGAAAAACAATGCCTTTAACACTGAGTTCTCTTCCCTTGAGCATACCTCATCAACGATCGTTTATTCTTCTTTGCCCAGTTCCACATACAAGAAAGGATAATATAAGAATTAACGATAAGTATATCACCAAAATCATCATTTTGGAAATGTGGTTTTTTTCTTCTTCTTTTAGTCTCATACAAGAATTATCGCATAAAATTTCGCCAAACTGTCCATTTTTACTAAATGAATGGTGAAAATATAAATACGTTAGATGACACAAATAAGTATAAATTACTGAAAATGAATAGAAAGTTGACATCGGTATTTCTCAATGTAGTTTGAAAAATACGAATTTACCAAAAAAAAAAGAAGCTAAATCCTAAAACTTAATGGAAATTACTATTTTGAAATTCAGAATTCCTAATCCAGAAAGTTATAATTATATCCCTCTCTTCAAAATCGTCAGTAGGTTTCTGAAAATGAGCCTTCTTTCTAGAAAAGTGTATGTAATTAAAATACAGATCCTTTAAATACAAGCTTTCAATTTCATAAACCGCCAAACTATTCCTCCCATGAATGGATTAAAGAATATATTTATCAAGTCATAAACATCAACCCAAAATGACCTTTTCTTCCTACAAACTTCCGTCAACTCAAACAAGAAAATTGCCTGTCTTATACAAGCTTCATCTCCCGTTACAAAAATTAGAGACATTTCTCATCCCATTTCTTTACTTAATTAAGTTTTTTTACTACTGGCTTTTTTATAAAAAAGCCATTTTAAACTCTTTCGAACATCCATAAAACGAGTGAATAGTGCACTAAATTCGTCATTAACGTATCCGATGTCTATATTTATGTAATGAGTTTCTTCCCATCTTAAATGCACTTCTATTCAATTTTTAGAGAGTACATAGAGCTCACGTCTTCTAATTATCTTCATTTTTCATAGAGTAAGTTTGCAAGCGTCTTATAGAATAAAAATAAAGACGATTTTAGTTATATAAAGCCGGATTAGCATAATAAACAGAAGTTCCTTCGCTGCTCATTATTCATATAAATTTAAAATTTTGTTCAAATATTAGGAGAAAACTTATTTAATTGAGCTGGAAATGGCTGAGATAAAGGAATAAATTTTCCATTAAATTTTTTTTTATTGAGCGTCAATTAATTTGGTAGCTAATGCAGTGTTTAACGTAAGGATTAAACAATTCCTTTCAGTTTGTGTTCGTCAGTCATTATCGAATTTAAATTTTTAAGAAATATTTTTCATTGCCAGATTTTTAAAATTGACGATATTTAGAAATTTTCATCAATGTTTTATTATGTTTTTAAATCGGTACTTGAATGTATTAAATTTAATTTATATTTTTTCTAAGCTTTAAAAAAGCTTTGTAAATAAGCTTTAAAATTTTCGAAAAAGAATTCCTTAATGTATTTCATACGTTTGTAAATACGTTTTGACAAAAAAAAAAAATAACGTTTTTTTTTTCAAAATTTGAGATTTAATAGGTAGGTGGAATATATCAAATGATTGATAATGCTATTGTAATGATAATATTATCCGTTTAATCCATATATCTGGCAGATAATTTGTAAATAATTGTGTATCTTGTGAATATTTCATAGATTCCGATAGTATTTAATTCTGCGATGCATTCTAATTATATATGTTATAGATGTAAAAATTAAATTGATTTATTTATAAACAAGATTAAATGTAATGCTAACGACTAGATTTATTTAGATCAGCGTTATTCATTAACTTTAAGATATGGGCCGTATGACTTAAGTTGGAACTTCTCGAGGGCCTCAGATTTATACTGAATACGCCAATATATATCTTCAATTACTATTAGATTCAACATTATAAAACATTTCTAAAAACAGAAAAAAAAATATGGAATTTTTTTTATCTCATTAAAATTTCCTTTGATATTTGATCATTATTTTCAAGTAATAAAAAAAAAAATAATTATCATTACTACGTAAATCAAAGTCTGAAAAAGAAGGGATTTTTTTATTGCGACCTAAAAATTTTATCGAACCTAATTATCATTAAAGGGATTAAAACTAAAACTCCAGATTTTTTCGTTTTAGCCTATATCAATTCTGAGAAGATGACGGTAGAAACCATTCCGTTTCTATCATGATAGAGTCGATGTCCGTTGGAGCATTTGTCGTAACCAATCGTAATAAATCATTCAAATGAAATTCAGTAAAAATATTCCTGTATTTATTCTTAATAAAAACCAAATCGCTGAAAGTTTCTTCATATTTTCTTCTCTTCAAGTAGTGGAGAAAGCTGTTCCAGATGCTGGATACATGCTATTTTGGACAAATTAAAATTATGTGAAAAAAAAGTTCATACGGCAAAATATAATTTTTGTCTTTCTGTGTTGCTTGCGGGATAAATCTATCAAGGGCCGGATGTGGCCCGTGGGCCGCGTAGTGGCTAACGCTGATTTAGATATTTCTAGAATTTTGTGGAAAGCTGCCAACATATAAAAGCTGCCGAGTGGGTTGAGAAAGAGAAGGGGGGGGGGGGGGTCTTGATTCAGTTCTGTTAACTCTAGGTTTTGAGATTGAACTGCGAGTTTTGTGAATACAGTTCTAGAATTTTTGACCAGAAGGATACTTGTGTTTTCGCTCCTGTTGAGTAAAAGATGTCTGAAGCTCTGTTGTGTGCTTGTTTACGGAAAGCTGCTTCTGTGTTAGGAATTGTATTATTTTTGGTGAATATCGAAATAAGTTAATTTCGTAGACCTAAGCCATCATTTGTTGAGTAGGAAATAGTTAACTCTATGGAACCTTCTAAAATTACAATAATGGTTGATATAGGTATAAAACATTTGGAAAAATTGCTTATTCTGATATATTTCCAACATACACTACTTAAGAATAACATTAAAGAAAATCCTATAAACATTACAATGTTTTTTGTTTCTTCTAGCCAGTTATTCGTTTGTTTACATTCCAAACCCTTGTCATTTCCCTTATGAATCACTCACGAACGTAACATCTATATAGCTATCGCACTTTTTGCTTCCAATTTTGTCATAATTATTTAGGACATTAAATAATTCCTTTAAATTTATTTTATATATTGAATAGAATTTTTCATAAATTCAACATATAAAATCATTAAAAAAATACTTGAATGAAAATTTTTAATTTCCAACCTTCCAATCAATTTTCGGCCGACTAAACGGTATAGTGGTTAGCGTGCTGGCTTCTAGACCGCGAGGTTGCGGGTTCGAGTCCCGTGTTGGCATGGGTGTTTGTAAATGTATGTTGGCTTGTCTAATGACGAAATGTTTCGGCGCATTGTAGCCCTCGTGTTGCTGACGGCGCCAGATAATCTGAATACAACCAACCAACCAATCAATTTTCGTTATTGCTTGTTCTACCTGATATTCTATGCTAAATCCACTCCTGAATTACAAGACGACAACTACACATAATCCTTCCAGAAAAACTTACCTTTCAAGATGAAAAATAAAACCCCGTCGAAATCCATTTATGGATTTTATAATTTGCGATGCTACGAGGAATAAGTGTCATAGAAATCTCGAACGTGAATTCCATTAACATACATGTGAAATACCATGGAATTGGATTTCCTTCTGGTTGGGTGATTAAATATGGATATTTGAAATCTTTGTCAGTGTGGGCCTCTAAACAAGACATGTTAAATGTCGGTGGTGTGGTAGCTAAATTTCTAAAATTTCTAATGCATTAAGAATCATCTTGAAAACTTTTATCGATGTGAAATTTTTAACGAGAACTTCCAAAAATTATTGTAATAGAAGTAATATTGTTTGGTTTTATAAAAAAAAAAAAAAAATGTTAATGCCTAATTTTTGAAAATTTAATTTTTTTTTTTTTATATATAAGTGCAAAAATCACGATTGCGTAATTTCAATTTTCAATGTCTAATTACTCACATTGATGATTAAAGATTTTTTTTTTTTTTTACTTTTGAAAATTTTATTATATATATATATAAAAAAAAAAATCATATACAAAAAGTAAATAAAAGGATCGAAAATTTCCTCTCTATTTTTCTTAATTCATAAATAAATAATTGCTAACAAAAATTAAAAATGCAATTTTAAAAAAATATTCTTTAATATGTAATTAACAGCATGCTACGGGATATAGGTTCGATTACCAGCGTGTCATCGCTTAGTAAACTCTGCTTTCAAATGTTAAGTAGACAAGACACCCGTTAAGAAAATTAATCTTCAGTCGAATGTTATACTAACTGGAGAGTGTTTCCTAGGTTTTCAAGATCAGACAAATTCTTCTTGAAATACCTCCCAGAAGGCATTCTCTTTTTGAATTTCGAGCAAACTAACAGCGCAATATAGTACAGATTCAAACCATGAAAAATTTAGCGCAGCCAACCAAGTCCTTATGAAAACTTTGAATGTGCCCAAACGTGACTGTTGGTTCAGATTTATTTTATTCTAGTAGGCTCAATATTTACTGGTACTTCAACTGGGCGTTGTGGTAAGCTTTTTGGAGTGCCTTTTGATTCTATTTATGTGATGCATCATCTGAATGCCACTTTTTCGTATATTTCAAAACACGGTATGTTTTGAATACATCATGCTTGGATTTTGGAGGTTAGGAGTTAGGTACAAAAGTATACTGTCAATATCAGAAAATACAAACTGTGGGAAAATATAGATAATACTATATTATATTTGAAGTTAAATTTTGTGGCTGTTATTGAGATTTTTTTAAATGGAATTCTTTTATTCCTTTTTTTTTTTTTTTTTTTTTTTATTGCTAAGAAGTAAATTAAAACAACGATGCTCATCTGTTTTAATTGTATATAGTAGTTTGAAAATTAAGTTTAGTTTTTACCTTTACATACATTAATTTTCCGTTTGAAGAACATTTCCAATTGAGTAGCCTTCACTTTAATGCTCCTTTATCTATCTTCTTTATCTGTTTAAACCTTCCAAATCGATCGTTTTACTCTTTTCATCCAAGATTGAAACTTAACTGGTTATAGTCCGAGAGGCGACTGCAATTTTTGGACCCCATCGAACATCATTCTGAATTTTTTATAGAAATTTGAGAAAAGTGAGTAGATTACGAATCCCGTGGTCTGCCGTGGCAAAAATGGCCGAAACTGATCAAAAATCGACGTGGAATGATATGAACTAAAATCCGATTGCTAAATATGTCATAACTTGCTAAAAATAGAACAAACTTATTCGTCTGGCAACCCACTTCATTTTTATTTTCAATGAGAAAAAGCGCAAACGATTTCTGATCTTTGGCTGGGAAAACTTGTATCTTTTAAAAGTAAACCAAATTGGCGACATCAGTTACGTCATAATTGACGTAATATTTTTTGCTAACTTGGCTCCCTTTTAATAGATGCAAGTAGCCCGTCGCCAGATATCTGAATCGTCTGTTGGTTGTTTTCAGATTATCTGGCGCCGTCAGCAACACGAGGGCTATAATGCGCCGAAACATTCGTCATTAGACAAGCCAACATACATTTACAAACACCCATGCCTAACACGGGACTCGAACCCGCAACCTCGCGGTCTAGAAGCTAGCACGCTAACCACTATACCGTTTGGTCGGCTCTGAATCGTCTGTAACCTTCTTAATTGAAAATTAAAGAGTGAGGGTTACCAAATAAAAAAAAAGCTCATTATTTTGCAAGTTATGGCGCATTTGGCAATTAGATTTAGTTCAACTTATTAAAAGTCGATTTTTGACCAGTTTCGGCCATTTTTGCCACGGCAGACCAGTGGATTCGTAATCTACTCACTTTTCTCTAATTTCTATAAAAAATTCAGAATGATGTTCGATGGGGTACAAAAATTGCAGTCACCTCTCAGTCTATTATCATCCCATAATTTTTTAATTAGAGGAAAAATCGATTTAAAACTGATTAGATTAAAAAATTTCTTTTGAAATTATCATCTTCCTATCTAAAACATTGATTCATTTAAATAGTACAAATGGAGGGGAAATATGCATACATAAGAAAATTATTATTATAATTATTATTTTTAGTTAAGCGTTGTGAAACTAAAAATAAGGTTTTTGCTACACATTTGAGCCACTCATCCGTCTAATTAAAGTGAAAAATATTATATTTTCTTTATTATATTTGCATTTATCTTGCAGACGCCCTACTTTTGGCCGTCCAACTGCTGGGAACCAGAAAATACTGATTATGGTAAGTAATTTTGTTTTCCATTCTAGTTAATAATAATATGTGATCTTAAAACAATAAGAAACGGAACCTGAAAGAAACCTGAGTGTTTTTTACAAAAGCAATTAAAATTTAATTCCTATAAAAAACCATGTTCGTTAATATATGTTCGATACACTACATATAATTTACTAGCTGCGCAGTCTTACGTTGCAGAGACCCATCAATGTGTACATATCATAGCTTTTGACACTTTGCTCGCTAAAAGGTTCATTACTATACGCAAACTCGGTCACGTGTCGCTCGCTAAACTTTTATAGCTGCGCAAGCACAGGCTTGCTAATATATTCATTTGTCTCACAGTCTAAGTAACTCTGTAATCCTTGGTTTTCTCATTAGAAAGGTTTCATAGAAGAAAAGGAAGGTTTCACGGTGGGAAAAGTTACCGCGCTCAAATAGTTACTATCCTTAACCTTTCCATCAACAAGGTGAGACCGAAAAGTAATTTGACGGATGTCATAACAATCCCTGTATTATATATTTGCAGATAAATACATCACTGTCCTTCAAAGTAGTTCCCGCCGTCTACAGTACACTTCTGACAACGTTCATACAAGTTCTTGAAACTTCTGAAAAAGTCCTCCTTTGAGACTGTCTTAAGTACCTTGGTAACAGCTGCTTGAATGTCTGAGGTGCTTGCAAATCGGCTTCCCTTCAGTGCCAATTTCAGTTGTGGAAAGAGGAAAGAATCTGATGGCGCTAGATCAGGGGAATAAGGAGGATGTAATACTGTAACTGAAATTGACACTGAAGGGAAACTGATTTTCAAGCATCTCAGACATTCAAGCTGCTGTTACCAAGGAACTTAAGACAGTCTCAACGGAGGACTTTTTCAGAAGTTTCAAGAACTTGTATGAACGTTGTCAGAAGTGTATTGTAGACGGCGGGAACTACTTGGAAGGACAGTGATGTATTTATCTGCAAGTATATAATACAGGGATTATTTTGACATCAGTCACCTTACTTTTCGGTCTCAGCTTGTATCATAGATAGCACTTATAAAAATAAATCCTTAGTTCCACAAAAATAAACATGTTACATAATAACGTAATGCTTTTCGATAACCAATTAATAATCAATTTACCAGATAATACGTGTTCACTCTCAAAACAGAATTCCTTCAAATCTTTCTCCCCACGCAAATTAATCTATACTAAAAGTTACAACCTGAAGTTATCTTTCATGTTCCAAGTATTCAATACAAAATGCATAAATTATCTTTATCGAACAACGCCTCACAATGTGTTATTTAAGAAACTAATAAACTTGTTCCTAGATCTTAAATAATAAGCGCAACATTGTTTGTTTATAATAGTATGTTACAAACTCATCATTATTCAAGTTTTAAAGAACGTTGTATGTGAACAAATTTGAAACTTAGTTTCATAGGTTTTTCGGCATTGCATTAGCTTAGCAGCTGTTCAACGAAGTTTCGTGTTAACTTCAAAGAAAAGTGTGTTTATTTGAGTTAGAATAACAAATCGATGTATCCAATGGAAATTGATGAATGTATAATTTCCTTTTGGTTATTTTTAGAAACCTCTTGCTGGAACATCTGCTACATAAATTACAAATAGTAAAACTTCGTGTGGATTTTTTTTTAATGTTTGCTTAAATGGAATGTTATTAAAATTAACATACGTATATTGACATAGTAACATAGCATAAGTTAAAATGGTTGAAACACTGATTTTTGTACGTTTACGAGCATTTTATTTCAGAAAAGTTTGATTCTGTATTTTTATTATTTAATATTTTCTAAAACGTTAAATATAAGCTGATTTTAAGCAAAAAACTGTAGGAATTAGTCAGGTGTTATTTATTTAAAAATTTTTTTGATAGTTTTCATTATCAAAATATAGTTAATGATAAACAGCTTGAATATAAAATTGTATTTTTTTTTTTTTTTTTTTTTTTTTTTTTAAATAATGTGCATATTGAATACATGATTGAACAATAATACAATGAAATTGATACTAAAATAATTTATCTTTTAACTTAATATTTAACAAGCAACTAATTTATAACTTTTGGAATGTTAGGTTTATTTTTAAATACTTTTTATTAACTTCGATTTTGTGTGTGGGGGTGGGGAGGGGTATGTTTGTCACTGCCACGCAAATCTGCAGAGGCCTAATTAACTCACTTGCGTAATCCAATCGGGCAGAAACTTGGCAGATAGATTCGATGGCGATGACAATACATTCTATCAAATTTTGGGGACTGTGATTTTCACTTAAAGGTCGTTTTTACACATGCTTCTATAATACGTTATGTATTTGTAATAAGTAATATATCAGTACTCTTTACATAATGGGCAGTAATCGCAATTTGAAAAACAAAAAAAAAAATTGAGATCGTGCCTTTTACCCTTGGGATATAAATATTTTAAGATGAACTCAAATTTCATAATCTTAAAAAAATATCAAATTGCAGCAATTAAGCATCTGTAGCTACTGAGATATTTTCTTTAATTAATTTATCGAAATAGAAATTAAGGAAGTTTAGTTTAATTTTCTCCTTTTTCTTTAGAGTGGTCGTTTTTATTTTCTTTGAATGTAAGCGAGCAGACTTTGATTAAATTTCAACTTCTCAATTCTTATTTTTAACATAATTCGGTGAATATTATAATAGTATAATAGTAAAATTAATTTAATTTAAATTTTCGGGGGAAAAAAAAGATTATTTTTCCCCAATTTGCAGAACATTCTTAATTGTTTGTCCTGTTTTGAAATAGGATATTTTATGATAATAATGTTAAAAACAGAACAATGACAATTCGTATTGTAAATTATTTGTTTCTATTCATTTTCTTGAAAATGTAAATTGAGTTAATCAAATATTTCTTTCTTCCAGGAAAAAATTTAAAAATAAAAGCATCATAGTCGATATATTTCCATCGGGAGATCTCAAAAAAATAAATAATAATTGTTTTATAATTAAATAGAAAGCAAGTAGTGTATTTTATTATTTTAGATCACTGAATTCAGTTTCTGTGAATTATTCCCAAGATAAAAAAGAATAATTGAAGGCAAGAGCTAAGAACAGTTTTAATCACTTTAAGGAAATCAATGAAGCAGTTTGGAAACGTGCAAATGTAGGATTTTTTTTTCATGGGTTTGTCAAGAAGGGGGCTTTTAACCCACTGACGGTTCAGGGAATTGGCGAAATTCTACAGTTGTTTTCCCTGCAATAATTTTTAAATTATATTTCTAATTCAAATATATGATTTTTTTTATTTTAATTGTTTTTATTCATTTGTTTTAGATAAGTTATAAACTATTATACTTATAAAAATATATTGAAAATATTTCATAATTTTTTTTTTTAAATTAAAATTTAAAAAAAATGTATATATAAAAAAATATTTTATTTTAAATTTTATTTATAAATTTAAAAATGTTGTGTATTGTATTGGTGGAAATATTGAGGATCAAATGAAGCATATATACGTGCCTGACGCCAGTGGGTTAAATAATACTAAAAGAAAGTCATTAATACTAAAGAAGTCGCTTATCATTTAGAAATTTATTTTTAAATTACCCAATTAAACACACAATTTATGTATAATTATTACTCAGGAGAACGGCGATATTGACCAATATCGGAAACAAGGGTTCTGAGAAGACTGGATAATGGACAGTCAATGGCCGAATCCCGACCATCGTTCTAAAATACACGATACAATTTTCCATCTGACATAAGAAAACAAATAGAAGACTACCTGATTAAAATGTTTTTCTCTGTTATTGTTGCACGATTATTTTCCGGTAAAAGTTGATACTAATTGCGCTTATGCTTTTTCTATTTCAGTTATTTTTCAAGAGCCCTATCATTTTGTCGTAGTTGAAAATGCAGTATCAGATCCGCAATAAAAAAATCTGTTATTGTTGCACAATTATTTTCCGGTAAAAGTTGATACTAATTGCGCTTATGCTTTTTCTATTTCAGTTATTTTTCAAGGGCCCTATCATTTTGTCGTAGCTGAAAATGCAGTATCAGATCCACAATAAAAAAAATAATAATCTAAAATATATATTGGTCAACAAATTTAATCTTAATAACGGTATGTAATTATATCGGGTACATATTTGCCTTTATGTAAGTTTAAAAAAAAACATTTCAAATAAATACAGCTAACTGTATCACCAGCCTAAAAATATAACTCAATTCATACCACTTTTACTCTTAGTGGCAGAGTTTGGTTCAAATATTGATTGGCTGAACAGTCCCGTCAGATGATGACAGCAATCTCCTCATTGGACAAACCCACCTTAGGTATCTCCTCTCCCGTGCAGCTAATCTTTCACCGGCAGAGGACCTGGTGATTGCGTGGAGATGTGAGATTGGGCTAATAAATGGCCGAGGGCAGAAATACAAAAGAAAAACACTTGGCTGTGGGAAGTGTTTTTATTTTGACAAGAGTATCATGAGAACAATTTCTTTTGTTTTCTGAGAAGGGGGTAATTCAAGGAAAAGATGTTGGCAAGTACGGAATGTTGACCAAATCGAGTGCTCCGTACCTTAACACTAAGTGTGTGTGAGTTTAAATATAGCACTTAACTGTATCTCTTGTCCGCAATCAATTAAGCAACCATGTCATGAACATCAAAAATAGTTTAGTGTCCTGTGTATGGGATTTAAACACGTTAAGCTTGAATGGTAATCCAGCATTGTAGCCACTCCATCAAGATCACTATAAAAAGGAATAGTAGATTGAGATAATAGAGTACGATGTTTGACTCTATATACTTTCTCCAAAATACGGTTGCAACATTTCATGATTGCATTTCTGTTTTATATTGTCTTTAACTCATTCCATCTGTCATAAAAATTTTGAACCGGTGAAATTTTATTTTTAAATCGTGTCACAATTAGTGTCGCAACCATAACAAATGCACGTCTTCTGTTAATTTACTCCCTTACACAATCCTTTAGTGCGAGCACCTACTTAGCTTTCTCTCCCTGATTTTCCTCTGAAAAGAACTTATCTCCTTATGCAATTTAGTTTTCTTATGCCCTTCTGGGAGCTAATAGCGATGAAGTAGTAAAGGCCAACCCTTCAGGCAAGAACTACCTAGTTTAATTATAGTCTCTGATTTCAGTACATCATCGGGCGGTGAAGGGAATACTTGGCGGAGCTTGCTTCGGAATTGAAAGAAGACCAAATTTTTCTGACAGATGCTTTGTTGATTTTATTTATAAGAAGATATAAATAAAAGGGATTATTAGACAACGAACTATAACAGGATAGATGATCTAAGTCATTGGTCAATGCACTTTAACGAATATTTGAACTCGCTTTTTCCAAAGTACGGGATTTTGAAACCGATTTTATAGTGGCTCACTTCATCCTAGATGCATTGAATTCTTCAGAGATGAACAGAATACTTTCTTTCCGAAAGAGGTTTTATGAGCATTAAGAATAGCTTAGTGGCATGTGTATTAAATGTTTGCGAAGAAAAATATATGCATTACTAGAAATTTTTGCATTAATTTAGAATCGCATTTAGTACATATTTTATATCTGATATACATTGATATAATTATTAAAAACAAAAATATACTAAACAATGGCAAATTTGTTCAGTAAAAAATAGAAATAAAACTCAATGTTTATTTGGTATTTAATTTTAAACTAAAAATAAGCTTATAGTTTTTTTTTTTTTTTTAGTTTTTTTTTGTTTTTTTTATTAAGGAAAGATTAAAACAAAAGGTTCTTAGAAATCAACCTCTGCGAAAAATAAAGATCAAGGATTTTCTACGACATAACAACAAATATATTTCTATTTATTTAATCGCATAAATCCCTTTAAATTCATTTCCATTATTCTCAATGTTGTTTACAATGGTTTATGTTATGATTAAATCAAAAGCTTACATTTATAATAATTTGAAAAGTTACAAAATACTTACACTTTACACTGTTCATTTAGAACTTTATTCTGTAAGAATTAAAAATTGTAATAAACATTTGAAAACTAATGAAAAATCTATTTTTGTATATGGTAAGCCTATGTTGGCATTTTAAGTAATGTTTTGCTGCCAAAACTTTTTAACACTAACCGGTCAGTACATCAGCTCCTGAAAAAAAATCAGAAAACAATTACTTTGTACAAACATGAAAGTATTTTTAAAATCAGGATTTAAAAGATCTTTCTGTATTAATTGTCATTAGAAAAATCTAATCGGATTTATAGCACCGATTATGTGTATCCAAACTTAATTAGCGATAAGAAAGAATTTGTATGGAAATAAGCTTAATTTTCGCCCATTGGTTTTGAAACATCCGCATCCGCAATCAATCGGCGCGTGATCGAAGGAAATAACGAAGAGAAATACAGTCCAACTTGCTTAACATGAAATCCCGTTTAACGTAAATTAAAAGCAGTCCCCCGCACTTAAAACTTAACGTTAATTTATTCGTTTAACAGGAAATTCGGTTAACACGAATCATTTTGGTGCCTCTGACGGACCAGGGAATGGGCGAAATTCTACAGTTGTTTTCCCTGCAATAATTTTTAACTTATATTTCTAATTCAAATAAATATATTTTTTTTAATTATTTTTTATTTATTTTGTTTTAGATAGGTTACAAACTATCGTCCCAATAAAAATATTAAAAAAATTATTTAAATTTTTTTTATAAGTTTAAAATGTTGAGTATTGCTGGAAAAACTGAGGATCAAATGACGCATGTATGCGTGCATGATCATCACTGGGATAACGAGGTTTGACTGTATTGAATAGACATTTAATCTTCTTGTTAAGTTCAGTTTCAATAATCCTTAATAAAATGTCACAACAGGTCACAAAAATTAGGCTTTCTTTCCATTATTAATGACGGATTTTCCGTGGTCACATTTCGCCACCTAAAAATTCTTCGTAAGGGGCATATTCAAAGGAACTTTGCTATGTTCACACCTAAGTCAATAACAATTTTATAATTATGAATATTTTTAATTGGGGGGGGGGGGTAGATAGATTGTGGAAGAAGTGGGGTGTTGAGTTCGCCTTTCGTACATACGCCCTCCTATGGTAGTTTCCCGCCAGCTTGGTATCAATCTTTGCATATTTTGAAAGGAAAAGGCCAAACTCAACCTGAAATATATACCAGAATCTGTGAAAGCTTTAGATTCGGATGGCGAAAAAAATATATACTTTTTACCTGATGTGGAATTTGCAATGCCTCATATTTTAATTTCACAAACGTCCAGTCGATAGGTAAACTCAAGTGCGATAAATGAAACTATTCAATGTCGCACTATACTAAACTTCAACTTAACTAGACATCACTTAGACGGTAGATCGTGACAGTGCTCATAGGTATTTAATCCATTTTGGCGGAGTGAAGACATAATTCTCGCCAAACCTTAGAGCCTTTTGTTCTCTACAGGGTTGTGGTTTGGCGAGAATTATGTCTTCACTCCGCCAAAATGGATTAAATACCTATGAGCACTGTCACGATCTACCGTCTAAGTGATGTCTAGTTAAGTTGAAGTTTAGTATAGTTAAGACCCGGTTTGTTGCAGCGGGTTAAAATTTGCAAATTTGAAAGAGCGGTTGAATTTCATGGAGGATTCATATAATTGACAATGAGGGGTCAAGTGAAGGGGTACGGCAAAGAAAGATCAAAGTCCGTTTTCTCAATTCTCAAGAAAAGCTTATTCAAAGTTTCTAAGTCTCAGGGCTTGTATCAGAGTTGAGGTCAATGGTTGCTCATAATCTTACATACCATGATATTTATTTGCCAGAGGACACCGCGTGGTTGAACCCTCAACCAAGACAAGTACAACTTGATAGACTGCTCCATTGTCAATGTAAAGAGAAAAACGAGCAGGGGATTGCGAAGCTGGTGGGATGATTAACCAATCACAGTTCACTTTTATAGTTGGATGGGAATGCGAAAAACCTTGTAAAGTGTTAGAGTAGATATTTTTTGCACATTATTACTAATTAAGGTCTACTATTGACATTTATGCTGTGTACAACCCAACATTTTATTTTCAATCCTCGGCAATCCGTATTTTTATCCCACCAATTGCATCTGGCAACGGCTTCATTTTTCCATCGTTAAGCAGTCTATCTAAACTGTCTACTATGACCTTGCTGACAGCGAGAAAACCTAGATTTCGAAAAAATTGGATTGGAATCTAAGCCGTGGTCCTTCAAGGGGGTTAACAATGTCGAAATTAATGTAAAAGATTTAAAAAGTATGACAATTCAGTAAATAGATTTTTATTTTTCAATTACAAAACTTTATTATATTTTTCATCTTTATATATGCCGATCAAATGGTATAGTGGTTAGCGTGCTAGCTTCTAGACCCCGAGGTTGCGGGTTCGAGTCCCGTGTTAGGCATGGGTGTTTGTAAATGTATGTTGGCTTGTCTAATGACGAATGTTCGGCGCATTATAGTCCTCGTATTGCTGACGGCGCCAGATAATCTGAATACAACCAACCAATCATCTTTATTTATAATTCAAACATAGAGCCCTCCATTATTTTCACCATTTATTGAGAGACAAATTCAATTTTAGGCCACTTTTATATATTGTTATATAAGTACTTAACCTATGTGAAGCCGATTCTTACCTGGTTGCAATTTAACCCTCCAAAAAACTTTTGATTTAAAAAAAAAAAGTTACTTCACTATAACTTTATAGCTACCGTTGAAAACTTATTAAAAAGCTGCAACAGAAAAGGCCTTTTATAATGAAGACATCTAAAAAAACTTACAAAGCAAACTAGTGCTTACAGTGAACAAATTACTTGAATAAACATTTGGGAAAATAACCCATACTTGCCTTTGAAGTACTAAACAAAATGGATACATCGTCCTCCAAGTTCTACGTATATAACGCTCTGTTTCAACTTAAAACGCTTGTCTTTATTCTCTCATGCGAGGGCAACGTTCTGAAAGAAAGAAACACTTCAGATAATCACCGCCGTTTCTTGAAAGTGGAAACTGTACAAAAGTTTCCATCGACGAAAATGCTCATGACATAAAACGAAACCATTGTCATTACTTTCTTTTTCAAAAGAAACAAGTATTATATCAGTTGTGTTTTCTAAATGTATCTTTTGGGGGAAATGGAATGGCTTTCCTTCATAACTAATAATTTAAGGTTTACGTGGAGAAAATTCGCTATGTTATTATGATTTTTTTCATACATAGTCCAATCCCATCAGTAATCAAAACATAGAAATAAATTATTTTTTAGTTCCCAAGGATCATCAGAAGTTGGCAAATACACTTTATAAAAGCAGTAGAACTGACTTATAAAGGAGCTAAACGATAAAAAATTAATTGCATATCAAATAAGAAGCCGTAGAAAATAACAGAAATAAAATTTTAACCATGGATATTTGGAGAAAGAACTTCGTACAAAGAATTTAAAAATAAAGTATTAATAATGCAATTTGGTTCACCCGTTACTAAGTCAAGGCACAGAAAATATCACGTGCGAGTCTAGCTCATAACCTACGTCTTTAAAATCAGTAAAAACGAGTTATTCGCATGATTTTTTTTAATGTTAAAGAACTTCAAAATTGCAAAAGTTCAAAGAAATACTAATCAATCAAATCACCACATCAAATTTAAATGTAGTGACCAGTATTATAGTGTAATTGAAATTTGTGCGATGTTTCATACCCTTAGTTAAATTTACTATATTGGTCTATACAATTAGTTTGGTTATATATATATAATAACTATCGATAATAACAAAACAAAGAGTGTGTGTAGTGTATGTGTCTGTCCGTGGGACTCTAGAAAGCAACTTCCAATAGGCAGACAATGACAAGTAGAATGTTAAAATTTAAATTAGTTCTTTTTTTAATAATGTTTATTAAAAAAAAGTGTTTTTCTATTAAGTGTCTTCCAATGGACAATCCCCGCATTTTTTAAAAACGAGTGAAATTAGTTTATATTTATGGAGAATTTCTTTTTGATTCCAACTATTTTAACAAAAGTTCTTTAAAAAAATTAGTTATTTAAATATTAAGAAAAGAAAA
Organism: Linyphia triangularis; assembly: GCA_963978545.1. Lineage (NCBI taxonomy): Eukaryota > Metazoa > Arthropoda > Arachnida > Araneae > Linyphiidae > Linyphia > Linyphia triangularis. The sequence goes on from OZ021731.1 coordinate 29,628,018, forward strand.
TGCCTCAAAACCAAGCCAAAACCAGTTCGATCAAAACACACAACAAAATCTGTGACGTCAAGGTACCTATTGTTTCTATGGTTATCGTGAGGTTTCTGCCAAATAGTTGGCGCTGGTAGACCATTGCCACATTACGTACAGGTTGGCGCAATTGGCGAGAAATTTGCAAAACTGGTTTCCGCCGCCGCATTTCAAGCCAAGATGTTTGGGAAGCCTTGACGACACATTCAATTCGAGCCGATTGAATCGTTTTCTCGCCAACGTCTAACAGGGAAACTTTGATTGCAATTTTTTTTTAAAAAAAAGCGCATTGAGTAGAATTTTTTTTTGTTTATGGCCTTTTCGAAACATTTAGAATTGTATAAAAAATTAATGGGGGGGGGGGATGAGGGAATTGTACATTGGCTGCGACTCTGACTAGACGTAGAACTCTGATATTTGAGACAATAGTAGTTCCGGACTTCTAATATTTCGTTTTTACTTAGAGAATCTTAGAATTGGTTTCACGAGTTGTATTAGATGTTTTCTCGAAAGTGGTTGGTCGTTGTTTTTGTTTGTTTTCATTGTATTACCCAGAAAAAGGTTTAAAAAAATATATATATCGGTAGAGGCAGGAGGGATAAGGGTTTTGAAAAATATTGGAGGGATGAGGTGGTTATGTTAAGGGAGAAATTTCTTTGTGTTTTTCAACAGGGGAGGGTTTTAATAATGAAGGTTTAATAGGAAATGGAAGTAGAGAGCGAAGTAAGTCTATGAATCTTTCAGTGAAAATAGCGAGACTGTTCTTGCATAGCAATTAAACTTGGAAGTGAGCCTGAGTTTTCAAAGTGTCAAAGACTGGGGCCTATACAACACAATAGAGGGTCTCTGCAACGCAAGATCACACTTCTAGTATAGATGTAATAAAATATTCATCCGTTAGACAGAAAGATACATTCTCTTAAGATTGAAATTGCAGAGCTGGTTCCTACACTACTCAATCTTCAAGCTAACAAATGTGTATTATTTTAGGAAGTTGCAAAAAACATAGATTTGTCAGAGAACATAGAGATCTTAAAGTAACTATTACAAGAGCTTAAAGTTCATAACGCTCAACGAACGTGAGTAAAATTCAACAAATAGATATTAAAAAAAAAAAAAAAACACTTCTCAATAAATGAGTAGCAGAACACTCGCATTAAACACTCCCGGTTATGGAGATGTCAACCTTTTCAAACATTGAAATTGCAACCACCGTTTTTATACATTGCTGATTGTCCAGAGCAGTTTAAAAACATTGTATAATTTTTCAAGAGGCCAGTTGAGGACTAGAAATGGAAAAAGACCGAAGTCCATAAAAGTAAATTTTTCATGAGAGCCGAAAAATTATCGCATCTGGTACCTAAGGCAATGGTTAAATATATACTTCAGATTGAATTTGAACTATTGCTACTGGAATTCGTCCTTTGGGCGTTCTCCACTTTGTTAAGCTTGGTCTTTAGGAAATTTTTCCGTAAAAAATAGATTCTCTCTCTCTCTTTTTTTTTTTTGTCGTTTTCCATTTCTAGTCCTCAATTGATTAATTACACACTGTTCATTTCCTGCATTGCAACAGACGCTTTACGGGTAGGGCACATTTGCAGTTATATATCTCTATGGTGATTACTAGACCTTCTTCTTATATTAGTTTTTTTTTTTAATTCCATTAAAATTAACTAATCCCCTTTCTTATATGCACTAAACTCATTTATGTGTATGTTTCTGTAGCTGTGTACCTCTGCAAGCGGACGATGCAGAACAAGACGCGTCTGGAGCTGGCCGACTACGAGGCCGAAAATCTTGCCCGGCTCCAGAAGATGTTTTCCAGGAAGTGGGAATTCATCTTCATGCAGGCGGAAGCACAGGCAAAGTTAGTATGGACTTCCATATTGTAACGTGCTGTATCTCCGTGTCAATAATTTACGACACGTGGTATTATTTTGTCAGAATAAAAATATACAAGGAGCAAGTGAAATAAGTGTTAATTGAATAAACGCAAGTGACTTATTGAAAAAAGATTTTAAACAGATTTTAGAATGTTAAGGAAATTTCTTGATTAGATTATTTACATCATCCAAGCAATTTTTAATGAGGTGTTTTCTTTCAGAGTTGATAAGAAGCGAGATAAACTTGAGAGGAAAGTTCTTGACAGCCAAGAGCGTGCCTTTTGGGATGTCCATAGACCTGTGGTGAGTTTTTTTTTTTTTGTCGAAAAGAAAGTTCACGATAACGGATGAGTTTGAGAGAAAAGAAATAAAGAATGTTTCAAATTAATAGCTTAAGCAAAGAGATGCATAGAAACGTATTTCAATTCAGAACCACCACATTTAATAAACTTTTCCTAATAACACAATAACAAACTTTTCCTAATCTATGTAATCCAAGAAATTCAGACCATGAGCACAGTCAGTGAGATTCAAGAGGGTGAACTTGCGACCCCTCCCCTCCACTGGCGTTTGCAAGTTACAAACTAAATTAACATATGGGTAATTGAAAGTGAAAGTTGAGTTCGATGGCCCCAGTACAAAAGATGTATAATGTAGTTTTTAAATTATCCATTTGAGCATTAAATTCATTAATATTTATTAATTAATATTTCAATAGGATATTTAAAAAAAAAATCAAGATTTGAACAAAAACTTTAGCCGACTTGCACCTCCCTGTATATGAACTGCATCTCTTCTTCCCCTCTCCCCTTCAAATATCCCTGAAAATATCTATGTTTGAGACCGATCAGAAATTTTATACCTATCCTAAACGGTATCTATTTTAGACCAATCAGAAACGTATTTTCATTTTAAGACTATAATAAACGTGTTATAGTTTCTGATTCATCAGAAATAAACTACTATTTCTCAGACACACTACTCTATTTTCCCAAACGTGCTTCTATATCATACCAGTCCAAAACGTAATATCAATTATTTCAGACTTATTTAAAACATTTAGTCATCTTAGATATTAATCATTCAGAAACAAAATCTTCAAATTAGTCATCGAAGCTTGACCAACACCCTCTAAAATGCGTCACCAACAGTGGTAACAATCAAGTGCCGAAGAACAAACTGTAAAATTTACTGATTTATCTTTCAAAAGCACTAAAATTTTAAAAACATATAAAAAAAAACAACTGTTCCTCTATTCGGTACCAATAGGCACCAACTTTACAATTTATCATATCTGATGCTAAGCTTCATACTTTTATCTATTTTCAACCTAAATACAATTTAAAAAACGTAAATGGTCCATTTATTACCCTCTTATGAATTCCCATTCAATTTTTATGAGAATATAAAAATGGTAAATTTCTTTTCTTTCCAGCCGGGTTGCGTCAACACGACCGAAATGGACATCAAGAAAGCATGCCGAATGAACAAACCAATCAAAAGTGCCAAGGTCAGTACTTTAACTCTCGCTCATACAAGAATCCTGCTGAACACAATAAACTTTTATTTATAGCGCCGGAAAAATCAATATGACTATCTTGATTAAAAGCAGCGAGGCAAGAGGAGTCATGTAACATTCAGCCATGTTTGCTCTACAGCAAAAAGGAAAATACGCAATTTCTCACTCACTCTCGGATGTAAAATTTACTCTCCGAGAATGAAAACTCTCTGCGCTCTCTCTCTCTTTTTTCTTTTAACCCTTAACAGAGAAATAGACTGGAATTGTAGTTTGATGTTTTGCATGGACGTGCTCGACGTAGAGCGTGGCTTATTTCCGATAAAAATGAGACTGGGCTCGGACTGTGGCAAAATTTGAGATTTCCTCCTAGTTTTTGAAAGTATAGGTTTTATATCTTTGTGTATAGTATTTATTTTTTATATTTAGTATATGTTTCACTTATTTGTTAGTAAATAAAAGAAGCTTCAAGGAAAAGTTATTTGTGTCAGTTTAGTGGTCCTGTCTTCAAAATCTCCACCTCTGTGAAAAGTCTTCGCGTTGTATTTTTACTTTCAATTAATTACCCATACGTATAAAAAGGGTAATGAAAGTATAGTATTCGGTCAAAAAATATTTTTTAATTTTTTCTTGCATTTCTCCAAGTTTTGGAACATCCTGATTTCAAAAAAAGTTATCTAGAAAAAATGTTTGTCTGTCTGTGTGTACGTGGTCAGCATAACTTCCGAACAAATTGCCCTACAATTGTCAATTTTGGTGTTCAGGTTGGGGATTACCCAAGGACCTACTATTGAGGTTTTCGTCAAAGTCGCGCATGCGCATAAGGTAGCTGCATTTGAAAAAATCATGTTTTTCAGTAAGTTGTTATCATGTTTCTAAGTAATTGCTAAAAAACAGTTCTAACGATTTTGTTCAAAATCGCTGTGGTAATACCTCTTAAGGTATTCTAAACATCCCTACCACCGAAATTCCCGTAAAAATGCTTTAATGGCTTAAAAAGTTGAAAAACGATTGCCTTCAACACAGAATTCTCTTTCCTTGAGCATACCTCATCAACAATCGTTTTTTCTTCTCTTCTCAGTTTCACTTATAAGAAAGGATAATATAAGAATTATCAAAAAGTATATCGTCAAAATTGCTAAATTAATTGGCCATTTTTGCTAAATTAATGATGAAAATGGTAAATCACACAAACCCACGTCAGTAATATAGTGTAATTGAAAGTTGTGCAATGTTCCCCACCCCAAGTTTATTCTTCTATTGACAACAAAACCTAGCCATTTCAAAGGGCAGTTTTTGTTGTCGCTTACGTGCCTTTAGTTTTCTGCATTTTTCATGATAAGGAAGTTGGTGGACACACTGACTTGCATCACTAGGGATCCAAAGCACATCATATTTTCTGGGCCCTATAAAAAAAGCAATTGTGGAGGATTTTGCTTATAATTTTTAACAGTATTTGTTGGAAAAATTTTCTTCTTCAATCTTTAAGTTTATTGATAACATTTTCTAAAGTCTTAAATCACTCAATACAAAAAAAATCCACCAAAATGTAATTCACCTGAATATTTAGCTCATGTTTGTTCGATATTTAATTGTTTAACGACAGCTGCATTAAATCTGTTTAGGGTTATAATTTAAGTTCAAAATGTAATTAGAAATATTAAAAGAGGATACAGGATTCAATTGACCCTCAAAATTTCGGTGCCCCAAGACTGGGCTTTTTTGGGTGGTACGGAAATCAGGCCTTGAGTGGGCATGGCTTACTGTTAGATGATACGAAATGTCCTTTCAATTTTTTCAACACCTAGGCTATTTGGATTCAAATTAAGGTATTGATTATCTTAAGATAGTGATTATCTTACAAAGAAACAACAAAATATACCTCTATAGTAATAGAAACTAACAAATTACTTGTTTCTAAATATAGTTTTTAAAACGAATAAAGTTTTTTTTTTTAAAGTAAGATTTATAAATTTAATGAAAATTTGGATGGTGGTGTTATTTAGCGTCAATGGCAACGAAGGAGTTAAAATTTTTAAGCATTTTTCAAAGAAAAAAGAAATAAAATATTTGTTACATAATTTGAAGTTTACAAGGAAAAAATAAAACGAAAATGTTATAAACAAAACCCGGTTCAACAACTTCACAAAGTAACGAGACGTCTAGATCAGCACTTCGTAAGTTAACCCACACTTAATTTTCACAAAACGCAACTATATACAAAATTTAACCTAAATTACAATTTCCAAACAATTACCAAAGCAATTATTTGATTTGAGTTATATTACTACCTCTTTCCGAAATCTTCTATTATCACTTTTATGAAGCAACCGTTTCTTCGCAGAGGTGACGTTTAACAATAATTCGTATATATTGTCCGAACACAACTTTGTATGCATTTGATAATGTAGAGACATTTCAAGAAGTTTTCTACTCACTATTTACTTATTATATTGCTGTCGAAGATAACGTGAAATTCCATTGTTAAGACACAGCCCAATTACTAAAGTTGTTTCAATTTTGACAATAGTTTCTGCTTTAATTTCAGCATTTCCAGAGTGCAGTCGGTGGAGGGAGAATCAGCCCAAGTGTTTCGGAAGCAGATCTCAGCAGTCCACAGGACAATATTAAGGTTGAGGTAATTACCCTTTTTTTTTTGTATAAAACAACTCCCACATCCAACAAATTATTGTAAAAAAAAAAAAGCTGTACGTTGAAAGAAAACATAGGGAAAAGATTCGACGCTTAATTCAGCAGGTTATCTACTGCATTTCTGCGTTAGGGAAAGATAAAATAGTAGAGAAAGTATTGAATAAAATTAGTCTTTTTTTTTATTTATACAAAGACATTTTTATGCAGAAAAATTCAAGGAATCAAGCAACCTCAATCAATTAGAAAAAGTTTTAAGATGGATATTTTGACCTATAATAAAAAATAAAAAAATAAAAAAACTTAGATTGCTTCTAAATTGCCGATAACCACTATGGTTCATATAAAGCAGGACTAGTGTTTTATAGGATCGATAAATTTAAGGTGTTTTGGTAATATATGAGTAAATTATAACGGCTGGCGAAAGTGACTTAAAATGAAAAATTTTGTCAAAGAATTTGTGTCCTAAAATGCTGTTTGTAGTAGAAAAGCCATACAGATAGTGTTTGTCTCTGCCAATAACACAGTTATCATACTAAGTTTCTTTTGGAAATGTTCGGTAAATGCATAAAACACTTTCAAATTTATTGTAATTCATATGCCAATGAAGAACTTTTGTAAGAGTTAGACTGCTCTTTTTATGCATTTGCTGAGCAAATATGACTCGACCTATTGAAAGTTTTGTGCAGTCGATTTCACCTGTCATTTATATTTCCCCAAATTTTGTTTTAAGTGTTAGTGCTTATACGTGCCTCATACGGATACACATTCTTTGAAGAAATTTTTATTTTATGTTTCTCTTCCAGATTTTACAATTATGTACAGTTATTTATAATATTTCGTGTGGTTAGTGACTAACTAAAGTTATCCAGATACGTTATTTAGAATTGTCTAGCCTGTATGAATATGTAAGTAGCTAGTATTTATGGTGTTTTTAAATTTATGTGCATTCGTTGAAAATTGCTCAAATCAATTAATACCTAGAATCAAAAATCTTAGGATTCGATGAACAAATTAGGAACTATAGTGCATACTTTTCAGATTACAACCACAAAATATTAATAAATATATAATTCATATTCTCACAGGTTTAGAACAAACTCAACCATTCTAGAATTTTTTTATATAATCTAAAATACTGCAGTACATGCGGGTGATATTAGAAATATCCGATAATTTCTGGAAATTTTCGAATGATCAATCATTTTTAAATATCAGTTACGTGGTTTATTTTTTAGGATTTGTCAAAAATTGACAAATCCTGGATAATTTTTGTTTCACACTGTGCTAAATAAGATGTGGTAACGCCATGGACCTATGAAGCGTTAATGCGCTATGTGTTTCCCCCAATTCCCTTTATCCAGCTCAGAAATAGTATCAACAAGTTTTTTTCTTTCTTTTTTTGTCTTTCACACCAGCTGAAATTGTCTCCATCTTCAAACCAAACCAATGTGAGACGATCTTCTAACATTCCTCTGAATTCGGAAAAGGGACAAATCATATCCGATGTAGTGAGTTCAAAACCCAATATTATATACTTGTAAAAAAGGAGGTTGCTTTCTTTGTCGATGTTAATAGTCTGTGTCAATGTCTTTCAGATTCAGTCGCTGAATAAACGCCTGGAGAGGCGAAATGTGAAGATATCCAAGGTGTCCGACCTGTAAGTGAAGTCATGCTTGCTCATTGTAAAGTGATAGCTTTTGGAGTTCACAAGTTTAAGAAAATATTCTAGTTTTAGTGCGAAAATGACCTAATCTCCAAAGAATCAGATATCATTAAGTAATTCGATATAAGTAGTTGTAAGCCACACAGTAAGCAGGTTGGGTTGTGACAGTATATATCCCTAAAAGTAAAAAATAGCTTTTCTACATATATTTTAAAACATATTCATTAGGCTCAGATATCAAGCATGTATAATTTGGAAACATTTAATGACTGAAATCTATCATAAAGATGTTTTATGCACAACAAAAACTCTGTCAATTTAGAGTTTCGTAAATAAAAAAGTTGACAAATTGACGAGTGTCAATAAACATCGAGAAACGTCACCAAATATCTCTTATAGATCATATCTAATCAAATCATGATCAGTAAAAGAGCCCAATTCAGTCACTGCAGATAGGAATTTCCAGCTAAATGATTTTCGATAATAACTTTACATAAACTTTTTATTTTACACTACTGATCATAGGAAGCAAACGGTCGATGCTTAGTGTTCCTTTTTTAAAAGAGTACATTTCTCACTAATCGAAATCTCCTTATCGGTCTTCCCCTTGACAATATCGTACAACTGCCCCATTGGTGAAATACTTTGTCTTTAAACTTGCATTATCTTTTTAACTAGATATAGAAAACTAGCACATTTTCTTCTTGTTTTGAAAACATGAGATGCTATTGAAACGTATATCTAGGTGAGTGGCTTAGAGGAACAGAAATCATCTCTAACATTTTAGAACAATTTTAAGTTCGAGTAAATGTTTGCTCGACTTTTGAACCTATATGTTGTTTACATACATTAGTAAAATACTGCAGTGGCAACCTAAGGAAAACGTCAAGTATTAAGTATTTCCTAGTCCTTTTTGAACTTTGAATTTTTCGTACCTAAGCCAATGGAAGGATCGACATTAACCGAAACAAATTTCTTGCTATGTCTCTGATGTATACTCATTGATCGCTCATACGAATATATTCAATCATCATAGATTTTTTTTAGTGATCCAGTGGGCTTTAAAGGTTAACTGAATTATACAAATACACCTCAAATCCTTACAATTCTTATTGTGACGTGAATGATTTTATCTCGGAAAAAAAAATTCAACCCTTCAGAAATCCCTAATGTGTTGAGTGGATGGGTTCGAAAGACTTGAAGCCAAAGCAGATTAAAACTTGAAGAAATTTATTCCGATGTAACTCTTCGCAGATTCTTTTACAACTCCAGAACTTCCCATTTTAATAGATTCAATACAGCTCTTTACACAACAATGGAGCACAAACAGCAGATAAAAACAAGATACACAACTGCTAAAATCGACACCAAAAACAATGCAATACAGTTCACTTTCTGAACTACTCTGAATGCTCCCTGAGAGACAACTAACTAACTCCCCCACTCTCTTGGCCGACCTTATATAGGAAAGCTTCCTTCGCGAATCTTCTAGAGATAGAAATTAGAAGAATTTTCCAGATCGCCGTCGAAAAGCCCTATACAGGTACATGGGGACCGAAAATGTCGCCAAATGGTCGCCAACTTGACGAGATTACCATTAACCATAATGTTAAATGGCCTTCTCCTTGTAAAACTCGTTTTCCAGCATTAAGAGACATTGCAGGAAAGAGAAGTAAATACAACTCTTGCACTGCCTTATGCGAAATGTACATAAATTTTTCTTTTTACATAATTAATACTACAAAATATTTGCAAATATACAGAAATTCGTAACAGTATTATTCTTTCACTAGGTATATCAACTTCTTCGAGCAGTATCAGGAGTATGACGCCTTCCTAGTGGCTCCTGAACCTACCAATCCTTGGATTTCCGACAGCGTTGACTTCTGGGACCTCGAGAAACAAACGTAATCATCGGGTTTCTTTTCCAGGGGCAATTTCAAATAGAATAGTTAGCCATTAGAATAGTTCGAGCAAGCATGACAAGTAGAATAGTCAAAATGATTCTAGTACATTACAATTGTACAGAGTTCTCTTAGGTATGCAGCATAAACGAAAAGAACATTGACGAAGTGAAGCTGGAAGGGGTTGGGGAACTTAGAGTTAGACAATTGCATGATGGCCTAGTTAGGCCATGATAAACGGTATCTTGATGATGCACTTTGATGCTTCTCATATAATGTAAATAATCGTATTTGCAAGTTCCATCCGAATTTGTAAAAACTAGCAAACCTATGCAAAAGATTTCAAACGTTAAAAAGACATTTATATTTACTACTTTAGAAACTTCAATATTTCATGCCTTTGAAGGTTGTAAAGAAAATAATGAAAAGCTGCTGTCCAAGAGTCAGTTGAGTATTTTGTATGTCATTGACCATCTACAAATTCATATGACATATCCGAATAATTAATTCAAATGACGCAAACTAGATCTGCCACAATTCTTCAACAGACGTCAAAATACGTAATGTTTCTGGCAAAATGACCATTGTACTCGAAATGGCAAAGGATAGTTGTGGCCTTAAAAAATTTCAATATAGTAATTATTGACATTAGTGGCTCTACGTTTGGAACCAGTGATGGCAAATTACATTATTGATTATTACAGCTTACCATTAATTGTATGTCAATCAAGTATGTTTAGAAATGCAAGTAAACTCTCATTTCCAAGTACTAGGAACGCTATATTCATAAATGTAAAAAATATATAGATATATTAGTAACAAACTAGCACACAAATAGCCTTGGAGCTGAAATTGTTAAAAAATAAACTCTCACTGCATATGTGTGCCGGTGCAGTTGTTGTAAGTCTTCAAATGGAGTGTTTTCCTGTTCTCTGCTAGGAAGGATATCCCTGCGCGGCGCGTGCGACGGTGGGCCTTTTCTCTCAAGGAGCTTCTGAAAGACCCCGCAGGCAGGGAGCAGTTTTTCAAGTTCCTCGAAAAGGAGTTCAGTGCAGAAAACCTCAAGTAAGTGCAAGAGTAGGGACGCCGCGAGATGGCGCTTTGTTTTGTAAGAAAATATACTACACAAGCGCCATCTCGTGGTGTCTCCCTCTATTTTAATTTTTTTTTTTCCCACTTTTGATTAGTTTGCAATTTTGTTGTGATTTCAGAACCTTCGTCAGTCTTTTCTAACGTGCTAAATTTTATACAACTATTTTCTTGGTTACAGTATATAACGAAGGATGAATTCTTAATCAGATATTTTACACGGTATAACATCAATAGACTCGAGTTAAATTCGAACAGAATTGACAACTTTATACTATTATAATTAAAGAAATCATTTATGTTCGTTTTGTATAATCATCGACTTTGTCACCGAACGGAGTGTGTTAAAGTAAATCAGTGGATTTATAATTTAACATTCTTCCTATCAGGATAAGATGAAAATAATTTAAATAAGCAATCATAAAAAAAATATAAATAAATTAAACTATAGCGAGTTCATCCTAAAATCATATTTAGCCCATGTTTACCAATTGTTTATAAGTAAAATCGATTGGTCCTGTACGAATGACAATTAAGAAACTGTAAGCATTTGCAATGTAAAAGTAAGTTCAATTTGGCTAAATAGTCAACAGTGCATGATGGGGTGTTTTCCTGTTTGTTCTATGTGACTTTCCGTGCGAGAAGATCTAATGTGCTTGATTCTTAACTATTCCCTATGACTTCAAATTCACCCTCATCTATTTTCTGCAGATTCTGGGATGCTGTGCAAGAACTAAAACAAGTTCATTCTAAAGACATTCCTGCTAAAGTACAAGAAATATGGAAGTGAGTTTTGGATTTAAGTGGATTGAAATTTTTACTCAGCATTCTTGTGTTCCATTATACAAATTTCACCAACTGCATATTTTTTTATTTTTTATTTTTTTTTCACTAAACCTATCCTGTTCTTGATTTATCAAATACTTAAGAGCAAGATTCTGAGAGATTGAGCCTTTTAACATTAGGGGCTGATTCACACCATCTCCGATTATCCCCAAAAAATTACCAGTTGCTACTACCCTTATTAGATGATAAAATCTGAAATTATTTGTTCCGTAGTTGCACCGTTCAAATTCTATGACCTGTCAAAGATCCCCTTTAAATATGAAAAATTTATTGTTTTTGTGACACATGAAAACTATTTTTACCCGTATTTACCCCCTTCACAAGCAACTTGCCACCTGCATTTCTTCTGTTATGGAATGTACTAGAATAGATCTTTATGAAACACATAAAAAGTTCTTGGCAAGTCAATTGCGCAAGGTCATTCAAGATCATGAAATGTCCAGGTTTTCATGTTTTTTACCATTTTCAAGACTGAATTATATCTTGCACGTTTGATTTATCACTTCAAACAAGGTGTCATTGGATAGAGCTATTTTAGTACTATTTATTAATTCATAAAACATTGAGACAAGTTGAACACGTTGGAAGTTATTTGGTGCCAAAATCGAAAAATCTCCAATTTTGACACAAATTTGGGCTCCTATATCTTGTTGCGGGAACAATATATTGACACAACGCTGGTACTATTTAAACACTCTTTTATTATACTTAATGAGAAATTAAACTTTATTGAGGCAAGTTGAAGAGAAAAAAATTATTTTGTTGTTGTAGCACCCCATCTTTACATATTGATGCATTACTATTTTCATTCACGTTTTCAAAAATTAATTGGTTTTCACTTCACTCTACCTCATGTTTATAACAATTGCTTGTAGTATGTCTTTTAAGCTAGAAACTGTAACTGGATTGGTTTTATACGGGTTAAAATAGTTTTCATGTGTCACAAAAACACCAATTTTTTCATTTTTAAAGGTGAACTTTGACCGGTCATAGAATTTGTACGGTGCAACTACGGAACAAATAATTTCAAATTTTACCATCTAATAAGGGTAGCAGCAACTGGTAATTTTTTGGGGACAATCTTAGATGGTGGGAATCAGGGGTGGTTTAACTTATCAGAATCTTGCTCTTAATAAGAAGTTACAAAATTGATCGTTTGAGGATCGGTGTTTCTAAGTTCAAGAAATTTAATTTTAATTCTTAGTAATTGGTAATTTAAATTTTGAATTCGAAAACAAGATACCAGTTTTAGCTTTTTGTCCAACTGGTGGCGCTACTGAAACAGAGCTAAAATCACTTAACACTAACTCTTAACTTTAGTTTCCCTATATTTTGCCTTGAAATTTCAATTAACAACCTTCTTTTATGTTGTATCAAATCTGATAATTGCTCAAGCAGTATTTTGGCAAGTTTTGGGGTTTTTTAAAAATTACACCCGTTTTATGATGCGAAAAACTAGGGATAGCGATCACTCTTAATTAGAAGAAAGTAAAAAAAAAAACTTTACTTTAGCACAAAAAAAAGGGAATTTTTTAATCGACAGCTAAAAGTCCTGTAATATGTAAACTTAAAATTATCAAATTGAAATTCAAATATTTTTTATAAATTTTTTTTCTAAGTGGGTAGAAAGGAGATTTACAAAACATAGCTGTATATTACATTTGTATTTTACTTTGTTTTTCAGCCTGTACCTCGCACCAGACGCCAAGGAGGCTATCAACATCGACTCCAAGAGTTTCGAAATCACGAAAAAGAACATGGAGAATCCTGACCGGTGGACCTTCGAAGAAGCAGCAGTAAGTTAGATGAATCCATACATAGGGTTAAGATACAGAACAAAGAAGTCACCCACTTATCATTTACACAAACTTACAAAATCAGCTGTGTGCAAAATAAAAAGAACCAAAACTTTGTTAAGAGCATCAGTTTTTCAAAAAAATTCTTTTCTGCAACACATTTCATGGTGGAAAAGGGGAAATTCGATTAAAATGTGCCACAAAACGTAAAGAAGATACTTATAATTTAGTAAGGTTTTTGTGAGAGGGTGGTCCTGCATTTAATGAAAAACACATTCAATTTTTAAATGATTTTTTTGGAGGTACAAAATTGACTGTCATTGTCACTAAATATCCGTTTTTGCTGATGAATCCGGTCAGAGCAAACTGATCATAAATATTTGATTCTGGAAGAATGAAGATTTCATAAACTCTTGAAATAGCACAAACAGGCGCCAACTCGGATGGGTTATTACGTGACCAATGACGTGAATTAAGGCTTAATGATGCAGCCAAATTGATCAGCATTTTGTAAAAAAAAAATAACTGTTTGGCGAACAGAGAAAAGGCAACGAATCAAGTTCTCTTTGAAAACTTATGTGCAGGAGTTGCCTGAGAAAATATTTCTGCCTGTAGCGATGTGCGCTAACGGGATACGAACCAGGGACTCCTTGATCGGTAGGCGGATACTCTACCGCTAGTCAAAAGCAATCGCTAGTGCCTAGGCGTTGTATCTGTCTTTTACGAAACCCTTCCCAGCGAGTCGCGAAGGGAGCGAATGATTGAGTTGCTTGCGTGTGAGTTGAGTGCGGTGCGTAACAGTTGAATATGTTGCGTGAGAGATTTGAGTGCGTTGTGTTTGGCAGTGAATCGCCAAAGATGCCGTGATGATTGTGTGGCAGTCGTGTAGTATTTTAGAGAAGGCACCGATAGATGGCAGCATGATTCAGTTGTCCGGTAGTCACCAATGTAGCGATGTGCGCTAACGGGAGTCGAATCAGGGACTTCTAGACCCGTAAACAGATACTCTAACTCTAGGCAAAAGTAATCACTAGTGCCTAGGTATTGTATCTGTCTTTTGTACACGAGACCACCACATGACCATTCTGTGACGAGGAATAAACGTTTTGCTAGTGATTTGTATTTCATTTCGTAGGGACTTCTCAGGTGCTCTCTTCATCACCAGAATCAGAACACAGATTCTAATACGTAATCAGTGAAGTTCATCGAGTAAAAGTACATGGAAAACTTTTTAAATGACTTCTTTGTCGCCTGCTCTCTACTTATGAGTTGCCAATATTCAGAGTTTGATCAATTACGATAACAAAGTTGGAAAGTTATAAGTGACTAAATGTGATAACATTTCAATTTCAACAACTTTTATTTTGAATCTCTATAAGAACCCCAGTAACAACGTCAATGTCGCTCGACATCGACCAATCTTGATGTCGGACATTGCAAATATTGGTACCAAATTCTGGATAAAATATACCGAAGGCTTTTAAATGTTTATGCACAATTTTTGAAATTGAGATATTTTATGGATAAAAAAAAAGTTTTTTACCTGTTTATTTTTAAAAACTCGTGTATTTCGGAACGGTGCTCGAGTTTCGCCCAGGCTTGGCCAATCCTCTAGAACCCTAGTTTCTGACGTTTGCCAATATTGCTGTGCTACCTGTGAACTTTTCAAAAGTTTGAATTTTCCCGTGAATGGCGATACCTTGCATCGAATACTTTTTGTACCGAATTCGTCATCTCAATGGTTTTTAAATAAATTGCTGCTTGTTCATTTTTTCCAAGTACAATTTGTGTTTGTGATCATAATATAAATCACCTTTAGACTTGAAAATTACTAATTTTAATTTTTTTTTATTTTTATTTTTTCAGGCTCATCTGTACCAACTCATGAAAAGTGACAGCTATTCGCGATACTTAAGGTCCGAAATGTACAAAGAATATTTAAATGGAATGAAAAAGAAGGTGAGATTTTGACTGCATCTTTCAAATAATAGCAAAGAATGCGATACCAATTATATTTCATTCTTTTAATTTCCAACCACATACTTGATTATGGCTAAAATGTATTCTGTATTCTGTTACCTAAGAGATATTAATTTGAATAATCTTTCGTTGAAAAAACAAAACCTACAACCACAAATTAATTAACAACACAGAATGAGACAGTTTCGGTCATTGTTAGTTAATTCGCAATTTTTTAAATTTTTTTTTTAGTATTGTTCAAATTTATTTATGATAAATTTATAATAAATAAATTTGAATTTTAAAAACTAGATGGCACCAGTCTCAAATGGAACACTATTAATTTGTGAGCTATAACCTAGCCGACATTAACATAAATCATAAAACAGTTTCAATGGAAATTTCTTTAATAGTTTGATTTTTTTTTTTTTTTTTTACTTGTGAACATTCAAAACCATTTTACTATAATAGATACTGAAATATGTTTTTTGTACTAGAAGTAACTTTTCATATAGAATTATATATAGAATTTATATCAATGTATGCCCACTTAATGTTCTTCTAACACTTCTTTTAGACATCTGTAAAGGGTATTCGATCAGTGATATCGTTCAGCGCAAAAAAAGAGCAGACTTCCACATCTTCCTAGCATTTAGAATTTTAAATGAGGTAAGTATCCGCTCCTAATTATTTGCAAACGATACGTTGAAATATTCTTCTTGTCGCCAAGTGAAAAACAATTTAAAAATGTTCTACAGAGCTCGATCTTGGAGGGTTTGATTCAAACATTGATGAGATTATTTCTAGTTTAGGACATTGAAAATTAGCTACTTACTTTCAATTTCTCTATAAGTAATAGAGGGTGATGAAAGTATTGCAATCGCTCAAAATATATATATATATATATATATTTTGCATTTCTATACGTTTTGGAACATGCCGAGTTCGAAAACGTGATCAAGAAAACTTTCACTTGTCAGCATAACTCCCGAACGGATTCAGCTGCGATGTTCAACTTTTGTATGCGGATTAGTGGTTTTTATGAGACCTGTCATTAAGGTTTTCGTCAAAATTACGCATGCATTTAAAGTATCTATCATAAAAAAAGTTTGTCTTTCAGCAATTGCCTAAAAACGGCTCTAACGTTTTATCAAAATTGCTGTGGTAATGTCGTGTAAGGTGCTCGAAACGTCCCACCTCCAAAATTTCCGAAGAAATGCGATAAAGGCGCAAAAAGTTGAAAAGCGAATGACACAGAGTCACACACGAACATGGAGTTCCCTTCTCTTGAGCATCGCCATCAACGACTGTTTCTCCTCTGTTTCACTTACAAAAAAAGATAATGTATTATTTATTGACAAACACAAACTCAATTTCACCATTTCGGCGGTTTTTGTTTATTTTTTATCAATATAATAATTATCGCCAATCTGACCATTTGTTTTGGCCCTCCTGATGGCTGTGGGGTTAGTACTCAGGCTTCGCATGCCAAAGGTGCCGGATTCGAATCCCTTATTAGGCATGGATGTTCGTTGTGGTTCGGAATTCACGTTAAGCTGTAAGTCCCGGCCTGATTAGCCGTTATTGTGTATAAAAATATCTCGTTGAGTGTACATACCAACCAACCAACTGACCATTTGTTTTAAATTGAGGAAAGTATGAAAATGAAAACAGTAAATTACACCAATCTACGGTAAATTTAGATGCAGTGACCAGTATTAAGTGTAATTGAAGCTTGTGCGATTTTCCGCACTTCTAGTTTGCTAAGTTGGTACAAATGCTGCAAGGAAAAGCATAGAAAAGGTAACCAATCCGATGTCGATTAAAGAATTGAAACGTTCGAAACTAGAGACATTCAACTGTCCCACTTCCCATATAGTCAGAACTCTGAAATTTAGTACAAATATCAGCAAAGGTAAACATAGAAAAAGTCAGCTTTTACGATCTCGATTAACTAAATATATAAGGACGAATTATTCCTTACCAGAAATATCCCAATGCACCTCTTCTTGTATAGTCACAATTATAAAAGCCGACCAAACGGTATAGTGGTTAGCGTGCTAGCTTCTGGACCGCGAGGTTGCGGGTTCGAGTCCCGTGTTAGGCATGGGTGTTTGTAAATGTATGTTGGCTTGTCTAATGACGAATGTTTCGGCGCATTATAGCCCTCGTGTTGCTGACGGCGCCAGATAATCTGAAAACAACCAACCAACCACAATTATAAAAAATTTGAACAATGTCAAGGTATAGTGGTTAGCGTGCTAGCTTTTAGACCGCGAGGTTGCGGGTTCGAGTCCCGTATAAGGCATGGGTGTTTGTAAATGTATGTTGGCTTGTCAAATGACGAATGTTTTGGAGCATTATAGTCCTCGTGTTGCTGAAGGCGCCAGATAATCTGAAAACAACCAACCATTTAAACAATGTCAACAAGGACAAACATAGATAAAGTAAAGGTATTCTGATTTCGATAAACCAACTTTCATTGGTCAAAACGGGATCAACCGTTTGAAATGTGAATTGGCATGAATGTCTTTTGATTGTTTAAATCAGCATTCTTTACTACGTGGCCAACAACGGCTTTTTCTGCTGCCCTCTGACTGCACAGAAGAACAAAAATCAAATTTCGTTGCATGTTTTGTTTTTTTTACTTAATTTTAATTTTCCCAAAATAGTATGTATTTGCATTCTAGAATAGCGTTCTCCACTACATGGCTCGAAGAAACTATGAAAAAAACTTTAAACAAGATGGTTTCCATTAAGTATAAATTCAGGGATAATTTAACTGATGCTTATTTGGACAATTTATAATAGTCCGAGAGGCAACTGCAATTTTTGGACCCCATCGAACATCATTCTGAATTTTTTATAGAAATTGGAGAAAAACGAGTAGATTACGAATCAATTGGATTTAGTTCAACTTATTAAAAGTCAATTTTTGACCAGTTGCGGCCATTTTTACCACGGCAGACCAGTGGATTCGTAATCTACTCACTTTTTTCCAATTTCTATAAAAAATTCAGAATGGTGTTCGATGGGGTCCAAAATTTGCAGTCGTCTCTCAGTCTACTACGATTAGCTGTGTGCAACGGACATCGACCCTATATTATGAAAGAAACTTAATGATTTCCACCTAATTTGTCTCACAATTAACATCGGCCGAAACGGGGAGATCTGGAGGTATGGTTTAAATATCTTTATTAAAATTTAGGTCAAGTCACATTGTCACAAAAGATTCTCTTCTGTTTTAGACTTTAATTTAAAAACTAAAGGAAAACATTATTTTTTTTAATTATTTGAGAAAAAATTATCATAATATCAATTGTGATTTCATTAAGATAAAAAAAAATCAATTTATTTTCCCTTTTTAGGAAAGCTTGATATTATCTACAGTAATTAAAGAGAAAAATTATAATATCAATTGTGATTTCATTAAGATGAAAAAAAAATAAATTATTTTCACTTTTTAGGAATGCTTGATATTATCTACAGTAATTAAAGATGTATATCTACAGTAATTAAAGAGAAAAAATTATCATAATATCAATTGTGATTTCATTAAGATGAAAAAAAAAATAATTTATTTTCACTTTTTAGGAATGCTTGATATTATCTACAGTAATTAAAGAGAAAAATTATCATAATATCAATTGTGATTTCATTAAGATAAAAAAAATCAATTTATTTTCCCTTTTTAGGAAAGCTTGATATTATCTACAGTAATTAAAGAGAAAAATTATCATAATATCAATTGTGATTTCATTAAGATGAAAAAAAAATAAATTATTTTCACTTTTTAGGAATGCTTGATATTATCTACAGTAATTAAAGAGAAAAATTATCATAATATCAATTGTGATTTCATTAAGATGAAAAAAAAATAAATTATTTTCACTTTTTAGGAATGCTTGATATTATCTACAGTAATTAAAGATGTATATCTACAGTAATTAAAGAGAAAAAATTATCATAATATCAATTGTGATTTCATTAAGATGAAAAAAAAATAATTTATTTTCACTTTTTAGGAATGCTTGATATTATCTACAGTAATTAAAGAGAAAAATTATCATAATATCAATTGTGATTTCATTAAGATGAAAAAAAAAAAAATTATTTTCACTTTTTAGGAATGCTTGATATTATCTACAGTAATTAAAGATGTATGTTGGTGTATTCAGATAAATTTAACGCCCGCGGAAGGCTCCAACTAAGTTCGTCACTTAAAGATAGTGGTATATGCTGGCTAAAATGTACATAGTAAAATTTGGTAGCCATACATTAACATTCAGTTAATTGGAAATCAAGTTATTCTGCCAGCATTGGTTTTTTATAATGCGAAAGAAAAAAACTAAGGTTGTGGAGCATCGCACATCTCTCAAGTAAAATATAATACTGATGACTGTATTTAAATTTGACCTAAATTGGTGTGATTTACCATTTTTATATTTTCATCAATTAAAATATCCAATATGGCGATATTTTTGATGATAATTATCACATTAATAAAATAACAAAACCCACCAAAGTGGCGCAACTTTTTCCGAAAAATATTACATGATCTTTTCGGGTAAAGTGAAACAGACGAAGAACCGCCATTGATGGGCTGTGGTTCAAGGGAACATTCGTTTTTCAACTTTTATCGACTTAACGCCTTTGTCAATTTTTACAGGAATTTTGGAGTTGGGGTTGCTTAGAGCACTTAAAACGGCATTACCACAGCGATTTTGATCACAATCGTTAAAGCAGTTTTTTTTATTTTTTTTATTTGTTGAGAGTCTTGTTTTTTAGGCAATTGTTAAAAAACAAATTTTTCAATTGCAGCTATCTTATGCGCAAACGCTATTTCGGTGAAATGCATGGCCACCACTAACTCGTATGCAAAAGTTGAACATCGTAGGTAAATTCGTTCGAGACTACGTTGACCACAGACATTTGTTCTAGATCTCTTTTTTTTTTAATAATTTTATTCATTAGGCTCTGAATTGTGTAGAAAAGCAAAAGGGAAAACAAAGCCAAACTTCATTTTTGGCCGAACTACCTATAGTATAATTAAAAATAACATAAGGACTACAGAAAGCAATCTGATGTTCAGAAAGGAACTTCTTCCTGTTGATTGTTTTTCAGGAATTGTTCCATTTTAAGATTTGTTTTGCTAACTAAAATGTCCAAAAGAGCTATTTATAAACAACTTTTGCTACTGGGATTTAAAAACGAATTACACTTTGAAGAGATGAAATTTATTTTGCATCATTTCTAGTTAGAGATATGCTAAAATTTAGCAACGTTTTTTTGACATTTTAGAAGAAAAATTTTTAAGGGCTTTTTTATTCCGGTATTGCGAGTGCTACACCCCCAAAATGCATAAATGCATATGCTAGGAAATATTTCTCTTCTGAAAATTTAGGCTGGACACATTTTCTAGAATGAACAAAAATAGGTACATTTAATTTTTTGAGGACAGATTGTATTCGAGAACGTGTTTGAATGATTACAATACTACCCAATGATTTGGTAAGGACATCAAGAACTGAGTAGTATAGTTAAGTTAGCTGAAGACAAATTACATTTTATTTATAAAAAAATAAAAAATAAATACATTTAAAATCTGATGTTACTGTATAAGTAATATTGCATATATTTTTTTTTCCTTTTAGGAATAACTCTTCGTGTAAATTTTTCATACAAGAAGCTGAAGAATTAAAAAAAATATATACGATTCACTCATCTCCTGCTGAAAGTCGACATTAAAGTGGTTAACACTTAGTGGTTTTAAAAATGAATAAATTACAAATCGTATTTTCCCAAAAATGAATCCACCGCAATTGTGGGAAAATTAGCGAATTTTATTTAGAAATTTTCAGATGGGAGATGCGTCATTTCTATTCCTCTTGTATATATCCTGTAAATGAAAATTTTTTTAGAAAAAATCTCATAAAGTCTGATAATCATCAATTCCATTTTACATGATTTTAGAGAGTGTGAGCTACTTCCATACTCCCATTGTTAACACTCGACTGTATATTGAATTTGGTCACTCATACAGATTTCCATTGTTGTTACATTATTATAATAATAAAATAAGTGTTTTTATTACCTCAGTTGTACTTAAATAGAAATAATTTCAGAAAAACCAATTTCAACAAGCAACGCAATTTCCATTAGCAAAAACTGACCCTTATATTCTCATCGAATGAGGTAAGACTATCGAACACGAAATACTATATAATTTCATTCTCTCTGAACCTAAAACCACAGTTTGAAACCTGTTTTCTCTTTTAATTCCAGAATGAAAAATGGGGACTAATATTATAGGCCATTCAAACAGTCTGTAAATCAAAAAGATTGGCTTAATTTAAACTGCAAACAGTGTATGAAATATGGGATCAGGGCCATTCTTAATGTTCGTTGAATAGCTGGATTGCTCCAGTTGCTGGCATCACGTCAACGGAAAGCTGACATTATAATAGATGCGTGACAGTGACCTTCCAATCAACTTGCCATCTGGCATTCCAGCCATTGGCAACATGTAAATCAGTCTTTAACCCTTAGACTACCAACGGGATACATACATCCCACAAAATAAAATATAAACACCAAGTGGAATTTTACCTATTCAAAAACTCATTGAATATTGTACCATTGGTTCAGAGCATTTACTGGTATGATATTTGTTGTTGTTATACCTTTTGCTTTGAATACCAGTAGGACCTTATGATCCCAGCAGTAGTGGCAGTGGGACACTATTTATCTCTCTCATTAGGATCAAGTACGACTAACTTCAACAGAGTCAATCTAACACATTTCTGTTTAAAAAAAAAATATGAGAAAAAGGAGATTTAAAAAGGCTAAAAAAAAAAATTTTTTTAATGGTAGGTTACGGGTTAAATCTAGACGCATGGCAGTAAACTTCCAGTCGACTTACCAGCAGACATTTCAGCAACTGGCGCAGCGTAAATCAGTATTTAAACAGTTTTTTTTTTATCAATAATAGTTTTAAAAACTACTACAACTTGACTCCATTACAGAAAACTACAAGGCTAGTATAATTGATTCAACTGCTTCCAGAATAATTTTTATTATGTTGTACAAGACATATAAAAAACCGGTGATACATAAGAAAATGTACAAACTCACCAAGTATCAGGTACTTACTACAGATAGACGATTGTTGTGGGTACAGAACACACATCCAAACGGTAATCCAGTGAGTTCCATAACATGTTCCAGTAATAGTTCATCACAGCTTTCATGTTCAGGTAAGGTTGATGATATTGAAGGTCCTGAAATTCCTGTGTTCCACTGGGAAGCAATCGTCTGACGTGAGGTCTATGACAACTGAGGAAACGGATGAATAATTTATGCTAGCTTTGTATAAGGATTCAATACATTGATGATTGGTTGGTTGGGGTTTATTGGCACAAGAGCTTCTCAAAGACAATACTACGCCGTTGAAGAAGTTAGTGCCACAGGATAGACCACAAATCAAGCATTCATTGTGCAGGTGGACGAGAGCTTATATTGAAATTCATTGGAATAACAAAGGTCTCCATACCTGTGTGTGCTTCATTGTCATATGTTTATAGTGAACTGTGAGAGGTTAATTATTGAAATCAGAGACATCCTGTACAGAAACCAGATGGCGTTATATGTATAATAGCATTAAGTGTTGAAGTATAAGTTACTAATTTTTTTTTTACTTTAATTTTTAGTTTATCAAATAGCTTCTAATGCTAAAAACATAACAATGACTTTCACACCATTCAATTTATAAAACAAAATCAAATGATACAAAATACACTATCAGTTGAATTAAATAGGTCAGGATTAAACTCTGTTTCTCCTCGTAATTTTGAAATATTCGTTGATAAAAATGGTTTTTCAACATATATTTTTTTTTAAATACAAAATATATGGAAACAATGGTTTTGAGCTTAATGCTGCATATCTTTTCTGGAATAATGAATCTAAAATAATACATGTTCAAACTGAATGTATATAACTAGTAGTGATGTTTAGAGTATCGTCCAGCAACACTACAAATATTTCGAGTTTTAATAGATGACCGTCTAGTGCAATATTTTTGATCATATACAATTTGTTCTGATGGAAATAATCCGTTTGATTTACGTATTATCCTGTCAACCTTTCTGACGAAACAAAAGGTTAGCTGAATGGATTCCCTTAGTAAGTTTGGACGACTGTTGTGTCCTCCGCGCATTCATGGGAAGGCCGAAATGTTGGTTTGAGACGAACCAGACCTTCGAGGAAGCCAGCATTTTTTTCGCCAATAAAAGTTAGTCAACAGTAAACGGCATAATACGAAAGTACCCTTCGTTTTGTGCCAGTTTCCTCTAAAGTGACTGCAAATTTTGTCATTTGCAATAAAAGAAAATCAGCATTAATGTGTTATTTTTAAAGAAAATTTATGGTAATTCTATAAGATTAGTAGCAATCGATTTGGTAGCATTACAAGGTTACTGTGGTCATGGTCTATTGAACTATATTAAAAGTTAAGAGATCCATAACATACGATTTTACTATTCCTGATCTTATGAAATATAAAAGGGGAGTGGGTACCTTAAAAATTTTTTTAAAAAATCGGTTTTGAGTTTATTATTGTTTATTAAAATTTAAATAATTCCCTTTAAAATGATACTTCATTTGTAATAATACTTCAATTAGAAGTATTTGTGATAATTTTTTTTAAGACAAAAGTGGGAAGTATTAATGTAAGTAAAATTTTCTTTAAAATGTGTTTTTCTCATAATTTTTCATTACTCGTGTACCTTTTTCTCAGAAACTGCACTGAGTATGTACCTATAAATTTTACCACATGTTCCTTTTATATATCTGTACATACTGAAGGGAGATATTTTTGTTTAATTTAAAAATATTTTTTGTTCCTGCTTATTTCATTAAAAAAAAAAAATTGCGATTTTTAACAAATTTATGCGATTTTCACGATGATTCGTTTTTTTTTTTTTTTTTTTTTTTTTTTTTTTAAAGTGAATGAATTACGATTAAAAGCTCACTTTAGCAAAATAACAAATGTCTGTTAAATGCACTGAAAAAAAAAATTAGACTATTATGTCAATTATTTTCTAAGAAAAAGGTACCAGAATTATGGCAAATTAACAATATCTGGTATAGGGGGTACCAACTCCTCTCATTATTGGTTTTATAAGATCTTCACATTGCACCTTCCAATCAATTGCAGACATCTTAGAGGAAACCAATATTAGAAGAATGCCAACAAACACATTTTTTTTTTTAAATATTTAGGTTAAATAAAACCACACAACAAAAATTTTATTGTAAGACAAACAGATTGGATATCTTGACCAAGCATATTTCAGTTAATTAACCCTAAAATAATAAGTTTTCTAATAATAAAAAAAAATGAAATCGAATATTTATGATTAAGGCTCCATTCTTTACAACCCTGCGTGGTCATGCAAAAATTATATCAAATTGAAGAAGAAAAAAAAAAGAACGAAATACATTAAATCTTTGGTGCTAGAGGGAACACATTAAGGACATTAAGGACTCGTATGCAAATTAAAATTACATAATCTGAATCTTATCAAGAAAAATTGTTTATCAAGACTTATATATAAAAATAATAAATAAATAATGTTCAATGAAGTTTTGAATATCTATACTATATATGTTCTTTGAAGAGACATCTATAAACATTTAAACATTTTATTTAACTTTTTTTAAATTAACTTTTTTTTTATAAATATATAAATAATTTTTACATAGTAGGTTTACAAAATTTTATGAAGATCTGATGATGACAGGCTCTAGGAACAGGGAAATTTAAATTAAGAATGAAACTTATATAAAATTATGGAAAAATGCATTGAGTTAATATTTAATTTCTAGATAATTTTTAATTACATAAGCATCAAATTTGTTACTTTTTATTTTGCCAGCAATAACCTCTAAACAAGGTTTTAAAGTTTAATTATTTTGACTAGTGTAAATGATGACTTTGAAAACGAACAAAAATGCATGGTACTTTTGTGAACTTGCTATTACACTTGTTTGATGAAAATGTTTTAAGAATCAAATAAATTAACTACTATTCGTAGTGGTATCATAGTATATAAAAAAAATTATTATAAAATTGATACAATGTACATAATGTAACATATGAAAATTTGTTGCAACTATAAATATTGGTATTCTGAAATTTTCTAAGACTTTTGAAATATTATAAAATTGTTACTTCTTCTCAAATACATAGGTCCGTAAAATGAACAACTTGTCATGTTTGTAAAAGTTTCTATTGATGAAATCCTTTCTAAATAACTTTACATTTTACAATCTGTACAATTAAAAGGAATTATGGTAGTATCCCAACAGAAATTTTCTCTAATAGTACTTATAATAAATGTTGTGCTATGCTTAAAACTGTTATAATTTTCTGGTAGTAATTAGTTTGAAATTATATTAAATATTTTACATAACTTTGATTTACTTTGAATATGAACAAATATTTATTATTCGTAAATTAAATATTTAAAAATTAAAGCAATTATTTCTAAATAAAAAAAAAACTAATAAACATTTTTCAAAGAAATTTGGCATAATGTTCCACAAGTACTTCAAATAATATTGCTTATATATAAACTATTAAGTTTTTTTTTACAGATTTATTGTATGAAAGAAGTATACTATAATTAAAAAAAGTTGCTACTTCTATTTTGTCAGAACGAATTCCTTTTGAATTACAAAATATGACTTTAAAAAGAAAAGAATTTTTGTATGGATTAAAACTGTCTATTACCCAAAATTTTTAAATCTACACATATCTAATCATATGTTAGGCTTAATTTAAACTAACTTACTTTACAAGTTTATTATTAGTTAAAGGTGGAACATAAAAAACATTACAGCACTTATATTAGTATAATTTCCCCACACACTATAAAAAAAATGTGTACCTCAGAGCCAAAAGAGTCCGTATTCGACGATTTTTTTTTTTTTTTAAATACAGTTTAATTTTAAAAATTCTTTTCTATTGAACCATAACATGATAGCTCATTTTTAAAGCTCTTAGAAAAAGTTGTTACAGAGAATTATATAGTCTTTTGGAAGTAGGATTTAGTTTTTTTTTTTTTTTTTTTCATTCAATAACAAAGTCCCCTGATTGAATCTTAATGCATTTAATTTTGAGGTTTATGTACAAGTTTTCAACTTGTAGATTTATAAGTTAAGAAACTGCCATAATTCTGAGCTGTTAAAGAACTTAACATGCTGCACTGTTATACAGACACTATTTGTATTCAAATTACTTGATTGTTATAAGTCATATTTAATAAATGTTAAATGGTTAAAAAATAAAAAATACATAGATGTTTAACATTTAGTTAATGGTCATAACCTCCTGTCCCATTTAAATATTACCATATGCCATTTATTTAACATACAAATGTTTTGTAAACTATAATGTGAATAATTGATAATCACACCAATGATATAAGTTGTTAAAACAAATTTTTAATATAAGATATTAAATGTTAGATAGGTTAAATATATTAAAAATGTAATTTTATTAATCACAACTTAAAACAAATTCAAAATGTCCTTTTTTTTTTCATAGCAAAGGTCAATGTTAAGGATATTGAAATTTATTTTCAAATAAAGTATATAAAAAAATGTTAACCCTTTTTTTTTAATTATTTTTTCCGCCTTTCTTTTCCATTCATAACAACTTTTAGGCAAAATTACTTTCTACAAAGTTTTCATTATTTTTATTTTACGATAGTTTACCTTTGAGGTAAGAAATAATAAAGTATAAAATTATAATTGAAAGTTTACATTAAAATTATTTATTATGATATATATACCAGTAAAGCTCATATCATTAATTCTTACAAAATTTAATGAACCAATTAACTAATGTACTGAAATACTACAATAATAGTATGCACACTTGAGAATCTTTAAACACATGGATGGCCTTTTTCAATTAAATTCTAAAGTTAAGAAACAAAGGTTTTTTGTTTGTTTTTTGTAGATGATATAACTTTAACTTTCAGACCAGATGACCATGTATAAATTTGTAGAAGTGATAAAATTGTTTACAACATTTGCCAGCTAATTAATCACATAACCATATTTTATAATTAATTCAATTATAGTGATATCAAAATGTAGCTTCCTTGGCTTCAGATGCCATAAAGATATATGCACTCATTTATTGCTGTCTAAACTACAAAATTTATAAATTTAAATTGAATGTTTGTTAAACTAAAAAATGTACTTGTGTGTCAGAAATTAAATTAGAGCCACTTTCTTTGTGAAAGATAAGTTTTTTTTTTTTAAAAATAAGCTGTTCATATACAAAGACCCTAAAGAAAGGTATATAATTGTAAAATTATTGTTATTTTAAATTTTACACTCCTACTTACTAGATACACTTAAAACTGATAATGTTTTCAGTTACTATTTATATTTTAAATCAAAGCATTTATATAAAAATGCAATACGATTATAATGTTTTACCTTAGTTTAAAATATTCATTATCTTTTTACTTATAAAAAAACTATTTTATAAAATAAATAAACAAAATTATGTGTTGTGTGTTCTTAATTACTCATCTTCACAATAACCTGAAAAAATTATTTCGACAAGAATTCACTTTTTGAAAGAAAGATTTTATAGTACCAACTTTAGCTATATAGTAAATTAATACCTCAGCAATAACCAATACATTATATTCTTTACCACAACA